>DF237576.1:0-25986 GCA_000708835.1 Klebsormidium nitens
TCAATCGTCCCAGTAATCTGGTATTGTCTTCTTGACAAGCCGTGCCAAAACACCTGTAGAATACCTCTTGAAAGTCACCTGCGCATCCCTGGATTACAGTGAAATTATTAGAGCCGTTATGTTGTCGTCCAAGGTAGCACGTTCGTGCACCATTGACGCAAAATTGAAAAGAACGATTGCCATTTGGAAGCACGGTCGAGCCGCCATAGACGGCTGCACAATCGCTTGCTCTCTTTCGTAGCAGGTCTTGCACTTCGCGGCATGCTGTCGACCTCACGTTTGAAACAACGGTTTGAACGGTGGGCGGCACGACTCCTGAGTTCGTCTCAAACTCTTGTACCGTGTCTCTGTGATTGACTTCTGAGCTTGCTTCCGGCAAAGAGTGCACATCCGGTGAACCAGAAGCACGTCCAAGATTCACGAGGTCCACGAGGTACTGAGGCATCCCCTCTACACAAGCGTCTTTCAAGGTTGGCTCTGCACTCCATCTGTAGTGCAAAACCTTGCCATTTGGACCACTATAGGATGACGGCGGGGCAAATATTACACCACCAGTCCCTCTTCCATCGGCCCGGTAAATCTCGCCATCGACTTTCAAGGTCTCAAAGTTGTTCAACTGCTTCAAGCCAGCGCTTTGATCCATTCGAAAGTACAGATGAAACCCTCCATTCCCGCTAATTGCTTTGAGTGTACTAGGCTCCGTATGTTGAGTCATAAGCTTCCTCCAAAGGCTTAAACCACACAGTTTCCTCCCTTCATCGCCCACGTCAAAATCCAGGACGTAGAGCCCGCTCGGGCCCGTCAGAATGGCAATACCATTGGGGTTTGGAAACCCTTCAAGTATGCCTTGAATGCTCTCTTTCCAGATCTGCGAAGTGAAAATATGATCCCACTTACGGGGAAACTTAGTACCTTTCTTGCCGTTTGCTTTTACATAGATGCGTACTGGGATTCCGAAAAAATCAAGCATGCCTAGGCGCAAGATCTCAGCTTTGATGCCCTGGGGCCCTAGGGCCTTGGTTATATCTGGGGCCGAGGCCTTAGGACCGGCGACAGCGTGCTCGACGTCATGCGTAGCCATTCTTTCTACACTCATCACAAGGAAAAAATCGAACCGTTCTGAACGCGACCACGTTTACTGCTGCGGTCGAGCAGCTAGCTTTATTTCCTAGCAACTACGTAGGACAATGTCCCTGGTCTCCGGAGATTCAGCCAGCTTTGAGGACGGTGTTCGGCCGTGCCCTTGCAGGGCCTGCCAGAACCATAGGCGTTATCAACGATTGCATCCAGAAAGGCACAAAGAGCAAGTGAGGGCTTATTACGGTCGCAACCAGGAGAAGATTCTCCTGCAAAAGGCATATGCGCGATACATTGCAGGCCGCACAAAGAAATTCCACGAACAAACTCTCGTGGGGCTGAGAAAGGCAGGATTTTCGATCCCACCACCGGACACAACGTCACAATTCACTAAGGAGAACGGACTATCTGGAGATATTCCGTCATATATATCAGCTGAGGCCTAGTGGATACCTCACAGTGCTGCGATTCCGCTCAAACCTCAATGACAAGTGGTGTACATTGAGACTTAAGCATTAGCAAACTGTATCTTTGTTCCGTCTGGATTGTACTTCTTTTCATAGACTCTCATCTGCATTGAAGATGAATGAAGCATCTGTTTTGCGAGCGCCTCTCGTTCGGCAATACTAGGTGCGTCCTTCATTGCATTCGAGACGCATATCTTTCGAAGCAAACAAGTGCCTACACGAGCATCCGGAAAGATCTGAGAGCAAAATTTGGTGAGGTAGTTGCGACTCATCGGCTGATCGGGTGTCCGCATGCGACTCAGGAGGAACTTCCGGGGGAAAACCTCGATACTCTCTGCGATTACGTTGTTAGTGCGCGTTGGCAGATCAATCGTTTGCTCTCCATACGTTTTTGCCGTTTTGAAATCCTTGAGCACAAGACGGAAGTGACCCTTTGCGAATTCGAGAAGATAGTTGCCGTTTCCGGCCATCAGGTCCTTCGTCGAAGGGGCATGGATATCATCAAAACGGACGATCGGGAGATCTGAAAAGTCATTGCGTAGACTCGGACCCTGGCTATACAACGAAAGCACTAAATAGCGAGTAAGAATGACCTTGTCTGCTACAGTAAGCTGTTCAGGAGATTTCGGCAAGATGGAGCGATTTACTCGTCGTTGCAGCTCCACGCGACGATCATTGATCTCTTGGAGAGTCTTCCAATTCCGAAATTCGGATTCGGTCATCACCTGCGGTGCAGGTTTGGCCCGTTCCATCAGTTCGCGGACCGCTTGATACCGTTTATAATATGTTTGATACAACTCGTTCTCTTTCGGGAACTCCTTCCTTACCACGACGAGAAGGGGGTTAATCCCCGTTGCTTGCATAGAGAGCTTGTCTGGATATGTATTAGCAAAGTAATCGATGATTTTAGTCGGATCCTTCAGCCAATCGAAGCTTGTTATCTCTGCCTCTGGACCGTACAACCCCTTATACAATCGAACGACATGATTGCAATATTGGCTGATGGTTATTGCCTTCCTACTGCCATCATCAAATACAGCTTGTAACAGCTCGAGTGTCCTTGGCAAGGTTATGGAGCGCGCGTCAGCCTTAGAAGCTTGCATAGTTGAGTTATCTTAGATACTATCGGAAAAATGTTGACCAGCAAACGAATCGGTCCGTCCTGGAAAAGTGAATATGGATGTTCGTCTTTTTCTGCGCGATCTGAGACACATAAAAGCTTTTGCAAGTTATCCGGTAAAAATGAGGTCCTAGAACCCTTATTAGGCCTGGTCGAGGAAGTCTATTTTCGGCCGAAAAGTGAGTAAGCGAGAAAACGTGATTATTGCCGTACATCTTTCCTTCTTTGAGCACTTTGACGCCATTCATTTTTCTAGATAGGGCAACGCTCCGTTACTTGTTGCTGATGCCGACCTCTTCGCCGGGTTCGCAAGCAGTTCGAGGCCCAGGACCTCATCATCGTCTCCGGTCCAACCAATTGGCGAATCCCCAGTTGCTTCGCGCTCGAGATCGTGTGACCTGTGCTGAACATCTCCGTTGCTCCGCTCATGCATCCTGGCTCGTGGTTTTTGAGTTTTAAGAGCATTTCGTTTTGCTTTTCGGGCGCTATTGAGAGCCATTCGCCAATCTACGTGAACGCAGTAGGGCGATCCATGCACGCCGCTCTTGTCCCAATGCGCATAAAAGCCCTCAGCAAGTAGGGACCTGACAATGGTCCGAGTAATGTGATCAAGACTGAAAGGTCGAGTCAGCGCCCGCAAACCTGCTATGGACCCTATATCAAGGTCAGTGCTCATGGATCCAAAGTCCTGATACGATCTCATGATTGCGAGTCTCACCGATCGAGATACTTTTTGATCCATGTCGCGTATCATAGCTCGATCTCCAGGTTGATGACCAATAATAGAATCCATCCAATTCTGTGGACGTTATAGATTAGTACAGAGCAAATTGCGGGAGGTAATTGAACGGCCAAGATGATGTACATCCATTTACGAGCGGACTTCTAGTTGGATGAGGCGTGGCATCGTCTAAAGGCCTTCGACTTTCGAAATTGCCTCTCCAGCTGGTCGTTGATCCAGTTCTTCCTCGCTTCATCCAGCATATTCTTTGAGCACTCCTTCATTCGTTCTTCGTACTTGGCAAACTTCAGCAGATAGACGATGTACTCTCTAACAAGTGCGAACTCTTCGTTCAGCCACTCCTTCCAGAGCATGCCTCCTGACTTCTGGGCAATCAGGCCGGGCTTGAAACGGCTGTCGTTCAGAGGCGCGAAGAGCTCTGTTGCATAGTGAGCTCGGACCCTTTCCCAAAGGCAATCCGCTCCTCCACATTCAAGCTCTCGTAGCCGGTCACTGTAGTGCCGCCTGAATTCTTCCAGATGTCGTGCGCTCCTCTCCTGTCAACATGCAAACACATTGTTGGAATATGTACACTGTTCTTGCAAATCATATTTGCAAAATGTGCCCCGGGCTACTGCAATGGTTGTAGATGTACATGAATAAAGCCTCTTTTGGTTGCAACGGTGAAGACTTAGCCTATTCAGCTCACCTGAATCTTGTCTGGATGAAACCTGAGGGACCAAGTCGAGTGGCTCAATTGGATCGCCGCGGAGCCGAACCTCGACTTCACCTCGTTGGGGGTGAATTGAGCGTCCGCTAGAAGCCACGAGATCGGAGGCGGCATGTACCTCGGTGCTACGGGCTCCGGGGGTGTCAGTACGGCAGTCATGGATAGAGCGCGGTACTTCGCGATATGGCGAGCGCGAAACACGGCCCGCTCTCCTCCCAAACTGGTCCTGTACTTTGCGACCGCCGCTTGATTGCCTTGCTGCTTCATGCAGCGGGCGGCATCCGGGCTCAGGCCTCGTAGTTTGGAGACGGGGCGCTCGCTGGGTAGCTTTGCTGGCTCGCAATCGGTCCTTGCACGGTGGGCCTCGAGAGCCTGCTTCGAAGCAAAGTCCTTATTGCATGCACCTTCAGATTGTATCGAATGATGCTCGAGGCAGACATAGCGGCCCTCACGCCTTTCCCAGCGCTGTCTGGATACCGCAGGCACGTTGGAATGACTGTTTGAGGCGATGTTGGAATGTGCCATCCCGTGACTTAGTCTACCTGAAACTGAAGATGGTGTACATCTCAAATTCTCCTAAGCCTCGATACGCTCCGTCGTCCAGCACGCTGGCCTGCGCAAACTCCGTCCGAGTGTCCGAGCTTTTGCCACGACTTTTCACCGGTCTTCCCTCATGACGTCAGCGGCCATGCCGGGCAAGTATGCGCTGTAATTGATAACGCAGACCCCGTCCGAGTGTCCGAGGTTTTGCCATGATTTTGGAGGGGGCTCGCTTGATGACGTCAGCAACCATAGATCTTGGGCAGTATGCGCTGTAGTTGATAGAGCGATCCCCGTCCAAGTGCCCGAGCTTTGGCCATGACTTTTAGCAGGGTCTTTTCTAATGACGTCAGCGGCCATCCCGAGCAGTATGCGCTATAATTGATAGCGCAGACCCCGTCCGGGTGTCCGAGTTTTTGCCATGATTTTGCAATGGGCTCGCTTGACGACGTCAGCAACCATTCCGGGCAGTATGTGAGTAGTAATGGACGGTGGGAACAGTGTCCAAGTTATTGCCATGGATCTCGACTGCAAATGGCGCACCCCGCGGACAATCAGAAGTTTCTTAAGTTCCAAGATACTCAACGCCGCCAGGTAGCAAACCACGCCGTATGTGGGCAATGCATGCCAATAGAATGATGGTTTTGAGACGGGCCTTCAGGATTAAAAAAGCATTAGCAGGATTAGATGAATGCCGCTACTAACTTGCAGTCATTATGTACAAAAACTCTGCACTCGTGAATAAACAACTGCGAATGTTTGTCATCACTAATCGGTCTCTATAGTACCAGTAGCGGCGCAATTAACCATGCCCATAACTCACACTCAGATACATATCATCACTCGTATTCGCACTTCAACCCTACGTAGCAAGAACTTCGCTGGGACGGTGGCACGCCATCGAAGCGCCCGCCTCGCTTCGTTCTGTTGTAGCCCTTTGCGCGCATTTGCCTAGCCAGCTCTTCCTTGGACATCTTGACCCCTGCGAACTCTTGGAACTGCCTCCAAAAGTCGTCCTCCCATGCGACGGACTGGGCTCCCTCGGGGGTCCCCTCCGGATCCACTTGGCAATGCTCTGACTGCAGAAACGTCTGCAGCTTGTCTCCACGGCGCAACCAAGCCATCTTGGCAGCCTGGACTGCCGGTGGGTGCCTGCGCAACACACTTGGATCTGCGTACCACGCGCAACTGCCTCTGACCAAAAAGGTAAGGAACTCCTCACAAACGGCAGGCGTCTCCATCCGTTCCTTGAGCTCGGTGTCAAGGTGCCTGTGCTTGGGGTTCGACTCGTCGAACTTGTCGTCCGAGACGTACTCGTTCGGAAATTGGACCACGACCAGGCGGCGCTCGACGTTGGGTTGGATGGCCAGCGTGGGTGGAACCTCGGGATCGTAGTTCGTTTGGATGAAGGGCGTGTGGGAGAATCGGAACGAAACGTTGTTCTGGTAAAGCAGCCGGGAACTGATCTTGCCGCCGCCGGTCATCGTGAGCACCAGTCCGAGATCCACGCGCTCGCCCGGGCTGGTCTCGTCGGTGATGGCAACCCGCAAGCCCTGCAATTCGGCCAGGTAGCCCGTGGCTGCGCCTTTCGAGGGGGCGCGCTGTCCAGGGGGCTTTACCACGGCGTCCTTTGACATGACGCCGTAGTAAGCGCCAAGCGTGGTCTCCAGCATCTGCTTACAGACCCCTTTCCCGTTACCTGGAGACATAAGCACGAACTGCTTGACGTTCGATCCGTGCACAGTCTAAAAAGCTTACAAGACGTACCCTTAGCATACGTTCGGTGCAGTCAATCTAACGAATAGTTCGTCGGATGGCTGCTGACGTCATCGAGGAGCTTGAGGTTCAAACTTGTTTCCAAAACTCAGACACTCGGACTCCGCACTTACAGATGCTGAGATGAGGCTGAGGATTCAAAGTTTGTCTGATTGCAGGAGCGTTGACACCGAGCAAGCAAGCTGGCAGCGTTCGGACAAAGATTCATGTTCAGCTATTGCAAAGTGGACCTACCGCCGCTGCCGAGAAGAAAGACGATGATCTCCTCCGACGTCCGGCCGTTCATGGCGTATCCCCAGAGCCGCTGCATGAAGTCGATGAGGCCCCGATCGTCATTGAAGATGTCCGCCAGAAAAGCGTCAAGTGTGGGGGTCGGAAGGTCGAGTCCCTGCGCAAGATTGGCAAGTAAACTTGAGCACGGTGCCCCAATCTTTCCCAAAAGTGTGGCAAAAGACTGAGCAACCATCAACTGAGAAGGCGTCTGTAGATAGCAGTCGCGGTTAGAGATATATGCCAAGCTGACTTGCTAATGTCGACCATTCTGCCGGGTACAGTTTCAAGTCTTCCGCACATGTGAACGCTTGGTCCTTTCCGCGTTTTGTTGCTGATCAGGCTGGCTGTCTGGACGTCCGAAAAGGCGAGCGGTCGTGCTCGGTTCCAGTGAGGCACTAAGCGGAGTGCAATTGATGTTTGGAAGCAAAAAGGGAAGAAGAAAAACTCACCCTGAAGGCAACATCGTCAAACTTTGTGCACATGTAGCCGGGCCTGTAGGTCCAACAGGCCTGTGCGCAGGTGGAGCACCCCGTTTTGGACGTTGAGGATGTCAGGATCGCTGTCCAACTCCTCCGCAAAGTGCTGGAACATCTCCCCTTCCATGATGCCCAATGTCGCATCCACCTCGTGCTTGTTGTTGTAGCTCTTGACTAGCTTCAGCAACATCATAAGCCTGAACTTCTCCTCGTCATCATCGGCCTGTTCGAGTTGAACCTCCAGCTGCTCTCGAAGGCGCCCATACACGATGCTGAGTTGATGCGTGATGGTGTATCGCACAATAGCATTGGTCGTCCGTTCGTACCGCCGGCCGTCCCAGACCCACCAGTCCTTCGAATCGTGCCAGAGCCTGCACCGAGAAAGACGAAGACCGATGTGGGTGTCAGTGCCACGCTACGCGAGACAGATTGGCTTACTGCTTTTCGAAATCGCTTTCAAGCTTAAGGGGAACGATGTCTCGTTTAGATCTTAATTGCTGAGATGATGCTGTACGTGGGCGCCCTGGTCGATATGTGGCCGATCAGAAGATACGCACACGCGCACACTGAGTTCGTCTTTGTGGACGGGTTGCCGGAGAGCAAGTACTTTCGGCCAGATCAAAGCGGCTGGCAAGTCTACAAAGACAAAAGGACGATGGTTGCGTACATCAGAGCCAGCCTGCAATCTTTCGGCTGCGCGGCGGACCCACCCTGCGATCATACTTTTTCAACCGGAAGGATGTCGACATACCAAAACAACCCAACTCCGAAGAACATTCTGCCCCAAGTGACAGCGCCTACCTTCACGCCTTTATGCCAGTACTGCCGCAGTTGCCTTCTTTGAGAAACTGCTATTGCACAGAGCTCTGTAGCGATGTGGAGTTGCTGGACACAGTAACGATTTCGACAATCCCAGAAGTATCTGACATTTATGAGGATTTCAGCCACCAGAGGTACTGCGAAAACTGCGATGAGATTATCAAGTTGTAATTGCAGATGTGCATTTCACTTTGCAATCACAGCGTGCATCAAAAGGCCGCTTAGTGATCCGAAATTGTGCTGCACACGTGCCAAAACACAGTGCAAAATGGGACGGAAGTGATTGTATCACTCAATGCAATCCCGACCTGCATGTCAATCCGCAACAGAATGCTAGTTCAAGTCGATGAGAGCTTGGTGCTCACCTGTGGCTGTCCGAATACATCTGGGCAACAATCCGGCTGCCACCCTTGTCTCCCTGAAAGGCCCAGTTGTCCACAAACACCTTCGTCAGCCTCCCGTAGACAGTCATGTCCTCCGCTCCAAAGGGCGCTGTCTCGCCCAAGCATGCTCTCCTGCAGCGTGAGCTCCCCAATCATGCGCTTGGGCTGGATGTCGCAGCACTCGGAACTGCTGCAGTGGTACAGGAGTTTCTTCCCGTGCACCAGGACGCAAAAGTTGTTGGAGCCGCTGTGGTGCGCCCCATATGGGCACGTGCGCTCGCCGGCGACCCGGAAGACGTACATGTCGCCAACAGGGGAGCGCTTGCGCTTGTCGAAACGGGAGCGGAGATCGCCAGTGGCCGCAACACTCTCCTCGATGCGCCTCAGAAGCGCGGTTGCGGGAGGGTGGGCGACTTCGACCGGATCGTCAACGTCTTCTGTGAAACGAACAGCGCAGCGAGCGACCCGATCGGACGACCTGCAAGAGACACGGAGGGTCAGCAAAAGAATGTGTGATTGTAGAATTTGCACGAGTGGCTGGTGACCTTATCAAACGACCACTCAGAAGGTCGCCACAAACTTTGGACTCTCGACATCGCGCCACAAAGTTGGACATTCGGACAGCTTTTCGGCTGTCAGTCCAAACCGGACTGCTGCCTTGATGGCTGCTGACGTCATCGAAAGAAGCCGTTCAAGAGTCACGGCAGAACTTCGGACACTCGGACATGATCGACGCCATCAATCACATCGATTTTGCCCGGGATGGCTGCTGACGTCATCGAAAGAAGCCGCTCGAAAGTCATGGCATAAATTCGGACACTCAGACACAATGACTCTGCTAGTCGTGTCACGAGAGCGCATTCGCTTCGGTGGAGGGAAGCACGCACCTGGGGGCGCTTGCGGGAGGATGCGCATCGCTCGCATTGAAGATCTGAATCAGCCAACCAGGCAATGCCCGCAAGTTGGAGCGGTCGGGGGCAATCTCTTGGACCCACTCGTACTGGCGGACCGTCCCGTCCAGGCCCTTGTAGCTGGAGGGCGCGACAAAGAGCATTCCTCTCTCCCCCCGTGTGTCAATCCCCACCTTCTTGCCTTTGTACCACACCCCGCCCTTGTTGCGAACCCCCTGCAGGCCCGCCTCTTTCGACTGAGAAAGGGAAAAGAAGAAGTGCTTCCCAGGCCGATGCCCCGTCCACTCCCATGGGGTGTCAGCAGGGAGGGCGCCGTGCTCCGCGAGCATCTCGTCAAAGGCCTCGCAACCGCCATCTTTAGAGTCGATGTCTACCACATACATGTCCGAAGCCCCCGTTGACATGGCCAAGCAATTCTGTCGTGGTTGGACCCAGCTCTGGAGGCAATTCCCAATGTCGCACTTGCTTTCCCAATCGCGCCTCAGCCCGATAGGCTTCTTCTTTTCCACCCCTTTTCTGTTCTTATAAGCCCGGATCTGGAGGGTCATGGACACAACGCCGAGGCTGTGGAAGTGGTGCGCTGTGGCCAGGCACGGGTCGACGCAAGGGGCCCCGGGGACGGGACTGGTCTGAGCAGCAGGGCGAGGGCTGGCATCAGCGCAAGGGACGCGCGCAGCGGAACTGGGGCCTGCCTGGCCGGTTGGGGAGGGCGGAGGGGAACGGGGCAGGTCACCAGCAGCCGTGCGCGAGGCGTGAGCAGAGGGGCGCACAGCGACTGGCGCGCACGGCTCGCAAACGGAGAGCCCGGAAGCAGCAGCGGCGCTCGTGGCAACGGCCGGGCAAGCAGACTGTAAGGAGATGACAACGACATATTGAATCAGCAGTCGGAGATGCGCTGACCATGCAATACGCAAAGCAATAAGCCGCTCACCAGGGAGCCAGATCTGGGACCACCGTTCTACTGAGGAAGAAAATCCAGATTCGCATATCTTTATACTGGCTCTGGTCGTCTTTCGTGTACATTTACATTGATATGCAGAGCGCAATTGAGATTGTACTTCAGATGGACATCAAAGTTGAGTAATGGTTTACACAAGTACTCCAAACGC
This sequence comes from Klebsormidium nitens, assembly GCA_000708835.1. Taxonomy (NCBI): domain Eukaryota; kingdom Viridiplantae; phylum Streptophyta; class Klebsormidiophyceae; order Klebsormidiales; family Klebsormidiaceae; genus Klebsormidium; species Klebsormidium nitens. Next base: position 10,403 of record DF237576.1, read on the forward strand.
ACTGGTCACTAAGTCATCTAGAGGCTTGGAAAAAAGTTGCGTTCTATCAAAAAGAGCCAAAAGTGCGATCCTGCCTGGTTCCAAAATGGAAGTCAACTCGGCAAGTACCTTTCTGGGTATTTTCAACTGGGAAAACGAACAGCCAAAACCTAGGATCGTTTGGTCATGGCTTCGGTAAGCTTCGTGTACAGATGCAGTTATTTCCATAAAAGTAAGTGCGAATGTACACCATACTGACTCCGTGTTGCTGAATGTACTCAAACCCCGCCGATCGTCAAGAGACCGTTGGATCTATGAGAGCAATGCATTGTCCGCGAATCTGGTCAGTCGGATTAACCCGAGCAGCTAACCCAGTCGGAAAAACACCGGCGTTCTTTTTCTGGTCAGAAGGTCGAATTCTGAAAGAAGGGGGAAAAAAGAAGCACTCGTGGCAAGCTCACACTGCTGCAGCCCCGCGGCGGACGTGGCACGATCACGCACTTGGTGACAAAGTCCTCCCCGACCTGGTCCACGTCGCCAGGCCCTAGGTCGTCGCCCTCGAGCCAGCCGTCGTCCTCGGGTCTGGGGGGGGGTTCGCTGGACAGCCACCGCGGCACGCTGTCACCGGTCTGGGGGGCTGCTTCAGGCATTGGGTGATCAGCACCCGCACCAGACTCAGGAGGGTCAGCCCCTCTGCGCCCCATGTCCTCAACACGTGCGGGGCTCTGGTGTCGGGGTGGGCTGCCCTCCTCAGAAGAGGACTCAGACGAAGCCAGCATCGCACGAGCCCGGCGCCTGGTTTGAAGAGGGGAACGAAGGTTGGTTGCCCCCTCCGGCGCTCCTCGCTTGAACCTCCGCCTCAGAAGCTGGGGGAAGTCTTCTGATTCGGAGTCGATGTCCATCGCTGCGTTGTACCGGCCGTGCTGAACCACAGGGTTCTCTTCGTCTTGAGAAGCGTCGTCGAACATGGACCCTTGGGGGGTCTCCTCGTCCGAAGACTCCTCCTCTCTCTCGAACTCTGCCCCCTCAATGTCCTCGCCCTCTCCTTCCGATTCCGAGCTCTGAGATTCGTCCTCACTGGGTGAGTTCGTCAGCTGATGGTTGTCCTTGCTGGCCGCCTGCAAAGAGATGCGCTTGCTTTTTAGTCAGCAGACGACTGAGGTCGAAAATAAGCACCCAAGGTGGCCCGCTGGTTCATGGCGGTCTGGTCGAACTCCTAGTCGCTCATGGGGAAAGCGCACATGGGGTGCAGCAACTGTGAAAGCCTTTGCAAAAAAGCCAAAGCTGCTGGTCCAAGTGTCCGAGCTTTTGTCATGATTCTACCTTCGAGGTTCTTAGTGACGTCAGCAGCCCGTCCCGCGTAGTATGCGCTAGACTGACGGCTCAACCCTGTCCAAGTGTCCGAGGTCTTGCCATGACTCTGACCTTGTGCTACTGCATGACGTCAGCAGCACAGCCCCCGGCGTATTGCGTTGTGTTCAACGCCCCGTGCTCGCCTCCCTGGACAAGTGCGCGTAGAAAAAGACGAAAAACTTCCGTGCTGACCCATGGGCGCTGACATCATCCGAGAAGGTCGAAGAAAAGTTTTGGCGAAAATAAATCGGACACTCGGACAGTCTCTGCGCTGTGGATTACAGCAAATTCTACCTGGCCTGGGCGCTGACGTCATCAGGGAAGGTCGAGACGAAAGTTTGGGCAAAAACTCGGACATTCGGACAGGCTCTGCGCTGAACGGCGGAGGCCTCGCCTGTCCAAGTCGCCCGAGCTCCGAAAACATATCATAGAGCTGCGACGACGTCAGCAACGAAACACCGTGAATACTTTTGGCAAAACCTTGGACACGTGGACAGAGCTCCAAGCGCCCAACCCTCCTTAAAGGGACCCCAATTTTACAATGTCTGGCGGATACCTTGGCAAATGTTCAGTGTCCTTCTGAAGTGTCCAGAATTCAGACGAAATCTTCCGGAACCAGTACGATGACGTTAGCGAATAGCTGCCAGAATTATCTTATGCCAACCCCCGGACACTTCGACAGCCCCTTGAGTGCCCAGACTCACCGAAAGCAATTGCAATCAAAACAATGTCTGGCGGATAGAGGTTGTCCGAATGTCCCAAGCTTCGGAACAAAATCCCCAAGAGCCAGTCAATGACGTCAACGAAAACATGTCCGAGGTTATTTGGACCAGGCCTCGGACGTTTGGAGGGACCAGCGAGCCTAGACCAGCGAGCCCTACTAATAAGCGGTCTTGCAAAAGGCGATTTTGGCCAGGTTTGGCGCTGAATCTTCAGCTCGGACACACACGATGACGTCAGCAGCGGATCTCGGCCAGCCTGTTGCGTTGTCGTCACCAGAGAGAGAAAAGGGATACTTCACACCAAACCTCACGCACCTGGATTGGTGGCCAAAAGCAAAGGACCCCGTGCTTCGAAGGAGAGCTCTCCAAATAACGAAGCCCGTCGAACATGAGCCTACCTGGCGAAAGGGCGTCGTCTCCTGCACCGCAGCGCGGGGGCTGGCACGCGTAGGAAGTGCTGACGTGGCCGCAGACATGGACGCATCTCGGACGGATGGCCCGGCAGAAGTGGCCGCTGTCGCTGCGACGGGAGCCATCGATTCGCCGTGCTGGGGCACCGCCTGCACAAGTTCCAAATCGATCACATGAGAAAAGAGAAGCCGAAGTCAAACATCTCACCCGAGTTAGCCGCACAAGAAAAGCAAGTAAGATCACAATCACAACCGGGCAAGCTCCGATCAGATGTTAGGATAGGAGACACGCCGAAGCTGATCGCGCGCGCATCAGGTTCACTAATTCGTGTACATCCTCAAACAATGTCGTGAATGCCTGGGAATGTACACGAAGGGAGGGCAAACATGATCGACTATACACTTCCGTACGAACTGCTCAGGCCTCAACTCGACGAGAACTTGAACAACTTCGGAAAGACAATCGACCATGGAAAGTGGGCACACCTGGCGCGCAAGAGACTCCCTGCGCTCCTGCCCCGAACGAGGGTGGATGCGGCAAACGCTGAAGTACTGGCGCAGCTCCTCGGATTCGCGCTCGTCGTCCCAGCCCCAGAAAGGGTCGTCGTCATTACGAAGGTCCCCCCACTCGCTCGACGTAGCAGACTGCCCCCCTTCCTCGGAGCCCGACTCGCCAGCTTCCGCTTCCGCTTCCGACAAGATCACCCGGCGACGACGCCGCTGACGGGGCTGCGACTCTCCACTCTGTTCGCTCCCTACGCGCTTGACCCGCTTGCGTGGCCCCCCCAATTGAACGCCCGACTCTGTCTCTGACGGCCAGAGCTCGGCGTCCATTGCAGCGTACTCGCAGAATGGGGGGTGGTCCAGTGGCTGAGGCGAATCGTTCCTGAAGGCACGGTCCTGCGAAGTCTCCTCGTCAGAAGACTCTTCCTCCCGGTTGAATTCCACGTCCTCTATGTCCTCTCCCTGGGACTCTGCTTCCATGCTCGGACCGCCACTCTCCTGATAGAAAGAGAAAGGAACGGAAATGGTCAGAATGAGGGGATGCTTGGATGGACGCACTGCTTTTTAGGCGAATGTGTGAGCACCGTACACAGCCCACAGCCTTAGATCGACGGGAGATACCTCAGCCGCGCCCTGTTTGCCTTCAAGCCGTTATTAAAGCGCGTGCCCGATAGCCACATACACGAGCCATCATTACAGGAGATTCGCATAAGAGCCCCGTAAAAATGCAAAAACGCTGAAGACTGGCGGGGAGTCGGGCGCCCTGTAGGTCCACAAGAGAGAGGGGCTGAAGGCAGCCCTCTATCTGATGGTCAACGTCAGCATCGGATCATGTGAAGCTGCCGCTTCAGCTGCCGACTCAGAACATTAAGAAAACCTCCAGTCCCTGCGAGATCTGATTGAATACTTTCTGCCTCCAAACTTGGCGTCATCACGATTCTTTTTAAGCCTGTTACGTGGGCGTCCAAGATGTCCAAGCTTTTGCCTAAACCTTTTCGAAGATTGATTTCATGACGTCATCCGTACTCTCATACCCTATGGCCTGACCTTCGGTTGGATACTCGAGATGGTCCGAACTCTAACCTGAAGTACCCTGCTCTGTGAACTGCATTTTGTAGTGTCGAATCACCAAATGTTGTGAACAACACCGTAAGAGATACAAAAAAGCGCTCACCTCCATCCTCGCGTCCTCCACGTCCCAATCTCCTCCACCGCTCCCCACAGGGGTCGGGCGCGACTGCGACAGGGGCGGGAACGAGGCTGAGGCCGAATCCGCGCTGCCCACCACCCCGTCTGATGAGGGCCCCGGGTTGCTCTCGACGCAACCAATCATCAAGAGTATTGCTGCATACATCGGAAAGAGGGCGATTAGGGTGCACTGCGATGCTCAAACGTTTGGACAACTCGCAACAAAAAGAGAACGCTGACAAAAAGGGCTTCCCTGCAGGATGAAAGGGGCAGGCACTGCTAAGCAGAACGTAGGGTATTCAGCGCCTTACCTAGCAGCGCATGGCTCATGGGCTTCGTGGGGGGCAGCGCCGCTTTGAAGTTGGCCGCCTCCCAAACTGCACAAGCAACAAACGACGCGATCAGCTGAAAGCGACAAGACACTGATGACGTCAGCTGATGACGTCAGCAATCTGGACGACAGAAATACTTTGCGCTAGAGCTTGGACAACTCGGACAGGGCCTGTCCGAGTCCACGCCGTCAACTACAGACTGGCGGTCTGGTGACGTCGGCAAGCTGGACGACAGAAATACTTTGCGCCGGAGCTTGGACAGTTCTGACAGGCCCTGAGCGAGTCCATGCCATCAGTTACAAGGCACTAATGACGTCAGCAAGTCGAACAAAGGAATACTTTGCGCGACAGCTCGGACAGCTCGGACAGCTCGGACAAGCCCTATCCAAGTCCACGCTATCAACAACAATGAAACGATGACGTCAGCAATCGAACGAAGGAACTATTTTGCGCCAAACCTTGGACAGATTGGACAGGGCCTGTCCAAGTCGACGCTATTAGTTATAGGAGACTGATGACGTCAGCAATCGAGCGACGGACTTACATTGTGCCGGACCTTGGACAAATGGGACAGGCCTTGACCGAGTCCATGCTGTCAGCTACAACTTGCAAGAGAAACCCCTAACTCAAGGGAAACCCCTAATTGAACCCGTCAGCAAGGAACGACCGAAAAACAAACTGGAGATGGATGACCAGATCATTTCACCCCAGAGCTTAAACCTTTGAGAGCAAGAGCCTCGCAAGGCAGCAGAAAACTCACCTGGCAAGCAGGAGGCTGACTCTGCAAGAGACGTGGCAGGCCCCTCCATCTGCTGCAGCTCCTCTTCGAGCCATGCAACCGCCGCTTCCAAACGGCGCTGAACTCGACCCCGTACCCAGACTGCAAAAGGCAGGCGCATTGAATTGAGACCCTATGTGACGACAAACATGAAATCTTTAATGGACACAGCTGTACATGCATAAGCTTGCAAGAATGCTTCAGGCCTGTGCAAAGGCTTCACAAACCTCTCACCTGCGCGGTCTTTGTCGATGCAGAAGCAGCCGTTGAAACGGGAGTGCGCGCTGCAGAGGTATCTCGTTTCCCCACCCTCCTTGCTTCCACGAAGCCCATACTCCGCGGTGGTGCCGCACTCATGGCAATGAAGGCTATGTGGATCTGGGAAGGATGTGGGAGAAATCCAAGTTTCAGGTGCAAAGCTTGTGCAGTCTAAAAGCGTCGAGAGCACTGCAAGCTGGGCTTGACCTGTCTGTCCAAGTGTCCAAGGTCTGGGGTAAGATTTTGAGTGGCATCAATCTGCTGACGTCATCCTACAGGCTTCAAGATTTTTGCTTGGACACCTGGACAGTCAACTTCTTGGCCACATAGAGTTCTTGCTCTCACAACAGTCCTGGATCCTTGCCTTCTATTGGCAAATGAGTTTCAGTGTCCAAGGAACATGAATCTTGCCCGTGAAACCCAACTCAAGTTCCTTATTCAACTTGGTAGCAGCAACTTAGACGCGTGCTCCAAAGAACGAAAGAATCAAACCAGACACTTGGCGTGCACTCACCGGCACTATGCATGCTGATTGCCAACTTTGCGCTGGCCCACAGCCGTCCTGAGAGAGGGATACTTCAGCGCTGCAAGCGGCACGCTGCTTGTGAGAACACTCGGTAGAGATCTAGATGGGCCACCCGTGTTCATTCACCCAGGCGTCCTGCAAGTATAATAGCATGTATCAGTTGAGTCCAGAAAAGACGCAGTCTCTGATTGGCACTAGACATCAGTCACACGGTGTTAGGCATGCGATGCATGCTCGAACCCAGCTGCTTGACTTTGTGATGGGAGCTGACGGTCCTGCGAAGCTGGAGACCTTACATGCCTCATGATGGTCTTTGTCTCAGAAAGAGACCGGAATCTATTTGACCTTAGGATTGACTCCTACGTGCTGCAACCTGAAAACACAATGACTCTGAAAGCCCAGATTCTACAACCGCTGAGGCACAGCCATTTCTTCAGTTGCCAGCAATCAGCACTTGAGGGACACCACAAATACAAGTCTATAAAGATGCTTTATAGATGTAAAACCCCCGGCAGCTTCAATAGCCACCGTTGCAGCTCAAAAAGGTAACTCTTCAACGATGATTCATTCAGCAACAAGGCACAGCTTGAAAAAGCAATAGATGCTCACCACAGAAAGTTGCGCTCCCTCGCCTCCAGCTCCCCTAACCTGAGGTTCTGCAGATCGATGTACTCCCCCCTTCTGAATGCTGGAAAAAGCCCTCTGGAGCACCTTATATATGGTGCACCGCCGGAAGCCGCCAACGGGTGCCATTCCCTGCCAGCCAGCCTGGCATATCTCAAGCCAGCTGAGTCAGAAGATGCTTTGCTGACTAAGCAGATGGACAGCTGGCAGGGCTGCAAAGTGGTGCCGGAGCCCGCCATTGTGTGCCGCATTGTGCCGGGCTGCCAGCTAGCTGCATGGTGGACAGCTGGCAGATTGCATGCAGAAGACAGCTTAGCCATCCCCATTGCTGACCAACTCGTAGGAGAAAAGTCAGGGTATCAAAAACCTGAGAAAAACACGCCTTACGCAAGAGCCTACGTTCTGCTCAGGGCAGCCATTATGTGGCCCTTCTCTTCAAACTCCAAAGGTGCTGCAAAGCCAGCTTCAACTTCACGTTCAGGTTCCAAGTTCAAGCATGTCTGACTAGAGTACTCTCAGGAGTAGCCTGAGCGGAAAATGTTGTGACTGACAGGTAAAATGGGCCCGGTTTCGAATTTCACCAGCCTATACAGAAGTGTACAGGCCCTTATAGAATGCTTTCTGCTCCAAGACTGCCCGGCTAGGCTGCTAAAGGTAATCTTGCTTATAGAATATCTGGGAGAATTTAGAAGTGGGCCGGTGGGAATTGGCATTTGCGCCGTAAGTCTGTGCGCTCGGATGGTGTGCACCGCCTTGCATCTTCCAAACGTCAGGGAGCATGCAGGCTTTCGATCCGGGTTCGGTCTCCACAGGGGTTCTCCAACCGGTTTGGCCCGGGGGGGCTGACGTGACGCCCCTCTATATGCCGTTCAACCATACAGATTCTCGACTACCTAGTGAGGCCAGACGTAGTCAGCTTCAAAATCTTATAAGGCACAGATATGCACCACAGCACATGCCGATCAAAAACGCGATGAATGGTAAAGAAAAGTGCGTAAACTTGGTCTATAATCGTAGCGCTGAAAAGGAACTCCCGCTTGATGACATTTGCTCTAAAATGGCATATACAATAGCGGTTCATACATGCGGACCATGGCAGCCGGCACACCACTCGAATATATCTTGCATGAGGCTACATAGAAATTTCGTAGATCGACTGGTGCACCAAATGGTGCACCAACAAACTTTGTGGTCGTTCTATACGCCGCGCTTGGAAAAGATATGGCTTTGACATGACTCGTGACTTAAAATCACCTTTTGCGGGACCTGTTGTTTTACACATGACTTGCATCCAGCGCATTTGGACAATCTACACAAGTGTGATCTCAAAACATTCTCTTACGCACCGCCAAACGGGTCTAACTATTGACATTGGTTACACCGGGGCATCCTTTGGGGGTTTCAGGTCTGCACGAGAGAGATGCAAATAAATCAGACTTCCAAACGAACATTGAAGATCTCCGCGCAAGCTCTACCGCCGAAGTGTGTCCAAAAGTGGTCTTCAAAGCAGTAGCAATGAGGTAAATCTCTGCTTCTATCTACGAGGCACAATGGATTTGAGAGGCGCAGATATGCTGTGAGAAAGTTGGGGCAAACAGGAGGAAAGTTTTGGCTCAGAAACATCTTCCTTAAGTCCCTAGGTGGCGGCTCAAGCATTCTGTACTCCAGATGCTACTGGCTGTATTGGCGACTAGAGCTGAAGAGAGTTTCGTCCAAAACCATTTCCGAGAGTGCTTACATTCACACCAAAGCAAGAAACTCACGTTTCAGATGGGGTTCGAGCTCTCGCAAAGCTTCGTCCATAACCTGTCCCGCAAGGAGGAAGGGGTGCTTCGGTTGTGTCCGAATCTCGTACGGAAAGCCCAGAATCCTGCAAATTGACTACTATGTCTGTCACAGACCAGGGTGCGGAACGTATATAGCACAACTTTCCTCAACGAGCAGGGATTTCGAGGTGAGCCAACAAAGAAAAAGAAGTAGAGGAGATTGTGGCCTCAATGGCATGGGGGGCAGCTTTGATGACGGTTCCAAATGATCCCCAAACGACATTGTTCGCAGCTGCAGCCGAAGTCAAAAAGCACGATAACATCCCAAGGAATTTGGAAGCCGCTGCCGAACCAACTGATCAAGCCTAAAGGCGTCTCAACCCTCAATGAAGAGCAACTCGTGTCACTTCCTTGCCAAAATGTTTCAAGGCTAGTACTGCTGGTGGAGACATGGAGAAGAAGAAAAACAGCTTCCAACCACGAAGCACCTAAAGGGACCTTTCCACTTACTCGAAGCACGAGGCCAGCAGTAGGGTTTCTTCATCTTCTTGGTCCCCCCTCCAGAGGATGAACTTTTGGGCGTTTGGGTCGAGTAGATGGTGCGGCATATGCGATGCAGTCCAAATAACCTGAGCGTTACTCTCGATGTACCGCTGCAAATCACCGAGCCGCTTCTGGACAATCGGAACCCCCTCTTTTGATGCGCAGGTGTGGCAAAGGAGCGCACCGTCTTCACTGCAAAGTAGAAACCCATAAAATGGTAGTAAGTATAGTTACTAATTGAGTTAGGACTAGTCCTATTCAGACTTGACTATCGTCAGGCAATACAAGCTCAATCTCTACTCCTCAAGACGGGGCGTCTTTTCCAGCGGGCGAAGTCTAGAGCGCTGGCACTTGTGCAATACCGATTTTCATTGTGAGGATATCGAGCAGGAACCATGGGAGATATCTGAACTTCCTTAAAGAGAAATCTGATTACTACTTCTTCAATTTCCATCAGATGCTTCAGGTCAACGGGCTGCTGCTCAGGTCGCTTTTTGTGATGACTGCAAATCAAATGATTGTCGCTTGTTGAATATGAAAAGTAGGACAGTCCCGATGCAGAGACTCAGATCACTTCTGCCTATTAGCCCAGAACATTTTGTTGCGTCTAAACCAGAATTGGTGTTCTCTGGATGTCTTTCAATTCGAAATAGTGCACCAACTCATAACCCTCATCAGGATTCAGTGGCCGATCGTGCAAATTGCCTGGTTCCCTTCACACACAAGCGGATAGGCTCACCATCTTGCCAGGTGGGCGATGACAGACCATTTAGAGAACTGTGGGTTGGTGAGCCTGTAGCACTGGGCCCCGGTCTTTGGATGCGAGAACGGCTCCTTCGTGATCACCCCTGCACTTTCGAGCTCGGTGAGGTACTTGATGCAGGCTGAGTGTGAATGCTCGCCAGCCAAATGCGACTTGAGGATCTCGCCAGCCGTGGCCTCAAGAACGGTTTTCTTAACGGACTGGCCTGTCTTGCGCTCAAGGTCGGATATGGCGTCGATGTAATCTGCAAGACAGAAGGTCCAGTGTCAGCAAAAAAGGCGAACTTGCTAGTGACACAAGTACGTGTTTGTTACATAGCGTGTACGAAAGATTCATGTTCGCCACGGATTCTTGCTGACTTTGGAAAAGTGCAAGATGCGAAAAGAAAATGGTTGATCGGAAATGGGGGTTTAGCAGGGAAAGTTTGGTAGGCCGGTTTGCGAGGTTCAGCAGGAGTATTTGCTCGGAATGGCAGGGCATGCCGGACTCGCAAACCATATTAGGGAGGAGTTTGGCAGGTTGTGACTGGCAAAGTTCATCAAACTGTACCAGCAGGCAGCAGTCTGTATTGGACAGAGTTTGGCAGGGTTTGGCAGGCAGAGTTTGTCGGTTTCAACCGATCAGACTGCCAAGTTCTAACATTGGCGCACCATGAAATAAAGCCATCAGTCTGGAGCCCATTTTTGCATCAACGAACTAAAGTACGACGAATAGTGTGGCCTCTAACACCACTCTATTTCCAATTACCGATGTGCATTCAGTATGTGTTAAGCCAACTCTCTGAGTTCAATCAGCAGCAACTCTGACACATGGTATTCTGACCTGGCGTGATGTCCGCCTCTCTCTGTCATAAGTATTAATCAACCCTTTCTTAGAGTTCCAGCTCCTCTCATCATACTTTCCTGTCTCCTAACGTAGGTGCTTCCGAGAACAGCAGGGAAGAAAAGCAAACCAGGCCTTCTCCAGTACTTGCCTCATGATTGCGCGGAGCATGGCAGGATGCCCGTTGCTTCCCATGCACTGTGAATGTATCCTACTGTAACAGAGCATTCAGCTTGAACTTGGAAGCAAACCAAAAATCTGAAATGCTCTTCCATATGAGAACCCAGGCCATTGCACAAGAATCCCCTTCAGACAATTCAGAGGGAACCACTCACTGGTAACATGCTTTGAGTTCAGGTAGACGAGACTGCTGTACCGGTCCTTGAGTCCTTGCACAACCTTCGTCGTCTCCTCAGCCTTCTCCCTCGCTTCTTCCGACAGCGCGCCCCACCTGTGTTCTGCAGCAGCCAGTTTACTGAGAGCATCCTTCGACTCTCGCTCCAACCCTCGGATGTACTTGATGACTGCGGCACCCCAGCCACTCTGCCACAAGAAAATGCTTGCTAAGTGAGTCTTGAACTGCAGAAACTTCCGACTTAGAACACGAACAAAGACAAAGTAAAAAGTCCACCCACAGCTCAAGTGCTGAAAAAAACCTGCACGACAGACTCAGGCAACCGTGGTGAGCAACTGACATGGTTTACTAAACATTCAGATTTGTGAAGATTGGGGGCTTTGCAGAATGTCCTTTCAGTGCCAAAGAGAAGACGCAGCAGAAGGAGGGTGAAGTAGATAGGGCTCCTGTTCAAGATAAAGCGACTTGTGATCTACGGGGACAAGCATATTGCAGAGGATGACAGCAAAAAAGAACAGTACTGCTGAGCATCCATGGAGGCCAAAAGAACGACACAATAAGGCAACATTAAAGCGGGGCCTGATTCAGTGGACAAAAGCCCCCGGTGATGCTTCTTGATAGAAACGATCCAGTTGCTCAACAGCCTCTACGAAACCTTCTGCTACAGCTCAACAGCCTCTACAAAACCTTCTGCTACATATCTTACCTGAAAAGCACTCTTGAGTTGGACCACAGAGGCCTTGTCTGCTACCACAGCTTGCTCCAAGTCAAGCAGCGAATCAACCGCATCAAACTGCAGAGGAGGAGCAGGAGAGGTAAGGGCTTGACAAGTCAGAGTGATTGAAAGTGCTTTCAGGTGATCAGAACTGGAGAGACATTGCGACTCCATTCATTCTAGATACACACAAAAGATTGTCGAAGTATGAGGATTAGACTACTTGCCAGAAATTGTGAACGAGGCTTCCAGCTCTGCATAGCACTTACCCACAGAAAGAACTTTTGAAAAGCACTGAAAAGCACTGAATTCTAGTTGTACCTGGTTCTGTCTGATAACAGCACCCTCTCCATTCCTTGTGAGGACAACCACAACTGGATACGTATCCTGCGCACAACACCACTTGTTAGTCTATAGAGAAAGGGCAGGGTTATGCTTTCTTTCAACAGCTGGAGGATGACGACCGACCGTACTATGTTGGTAAGGATCTACGCTATTACAGTGATACTTTCAGCCTCACCGTCATAGAGTCGGAACAGTAGCCCCTGCCCTGCCTTCCCCACATCCCCTTCCACTCTCCTGCAGTCGACCTTTTTGATCAGAACATCTGATGATGAGTTAGTTTTAATATAATGATATCGCAATGGGAGGGTCACAAGCAACACAACATCACCAGCAGCACCACCTTAACCGCCCTCCTTTCCAACCATGTCAACAGGTGGATAAATACTACCTTAGAGTTTTTTTGCGGCGTGTCACTTTGTGACATTTCCACAGCATAACTATGTAAATGTTCCTTCCGCAGCGATTGGACAGGATCATCTTGTGGCCAAACACGTGAAGCTAACCGTTTCAAGCTGGTAGCAGGTAAGCAGGTAAGGACAACCAACTGATGCAGTATTTCACTGAAATTGAGCCCTTGATAAGTGCAGCTCTCATAGGACAGTCAAGCCTTTATGCAACCTAGCCACTTAAAGACAGGCGCTCGCAACTCACCCCTTCCGAGTAAACTTTTCACCGCTTGTCTGAGAGCGCTTCCGCCGCTCCAGCGCAGAAAAGCCATCTCTGCCAATCGAGGCTGTCCAAGGCGGTGAGACCAAAACACAGGGCAACCTGATGCAATCTTGAGGACGAGAAGTGCACCAACGCACGCCGATTTCGATGTCAGAGGATGGATCGGGAAAAACTGCCTTGCAACTACCACATAATCATACACCTAGAGAGGGGTTTCGGAAATTTTGCAGCCTCTGACATTGTAACTTGTTAAGTGTGAGGATAGAGGATGGGGCTTTCTTAGCCTTGCAACGTTGGTGAGCTGGCACCTATGGGAGCAAGGCAAGAAGTTAGGGTTTTAACCTTAGGGTTTAACCTTTAAGTTAGTTCCCGGTTTCCGGTCCACCCCCTTCGGACTTCCAAGCACCACGGTGCTCGGTCGGTCGGAGGCCTTTCGACCCCGGTTTGGGCTCCCCATCCCCGGTGCAAAAAATATTGTACAGGTCGGGGCGTTTTTTTGAGCGAAATTGAGGGGTCGGGGTCGCCGAAGGCGGCCTCGGGGGGCTTGACGGGGCGCAGCCCCGGGGTCCCGGGGGCCCGAAGGGCCCAAATTTTGATCTGATTGGACTCGAGCATTGCTTGCATGTGCATACCTAATACAGCGTTTAGGGTTGGAAACCCCATGAATCGTGCTCGAATCGTGTGCACCGAAGCTATAAAGTGTTCAAAGCTACGTGTAATCTAGCCCACATAGTAGTCACGGAAAGAGACTCACATGCACTTGAGACATATTGGAAGACATATCTACTTCCATCGATGTAAAACCTTCATTCACTAGCTTGTTGCAGTTATACTAATTCTCGCACATTTAGATTACAAATCTTTATATATGCATGACAATCTTGGCTTGAATAAATGGGGCCCAAATATTATGTCAAGGTGTCCAGTAATCAATCCATCTTGCAGTTTTCCTTCACAATCCAAATCGGAGTTCATAATCTATGCCGATGCAGGATTGCAGCCAAAAAAATAACAATAAATGAACAATCACAATAAAATATGCTAGCCTTGGGCTACCGGTTTGACCTCAAGCCTGTGGCTCATTGGTTTCTGACTCACTAGGCTCTACAATCGCTCTCCTATTCGGACATATACATAAACCTACCGGTTTGCCGCACCCCTTTCGGCAGTGCCGTTTTACACCTTTGCCCCCTCTATTGTTCTTGGCTGGTCGATGATCATGTGAAGATTTGCTCATGTCCTGCAACCGTGTGTTTGCAAGTGAAGGATGTGATGGTGGCTGTGGTTGGACAACGGGCACGAACGGCCCTCCGAATGTCGAGTATGGCTGCGGTGCGGATAGGTGCGCGTGTTGAAAATTTGGCGAAGGGGTGGCGTAGGCGCCAAACGGGTTGGCGGCCATGGGAGTCACTGCGTAGGTGAAAGGCTGCACGGAAGGGTTGTTGTGAGCGTAGAGTGAGTTCAACGAATCCTTTCGTATGATGCCCGTAACCAGCTCTTTCTCGTACTTCTTCAAAAGCGGAATATTCTTCTGATGAATGGCGTTGTCCGCTCCCGAGATTCGAGAAACCGTAAGAGCAGCCCTTTGATTCCACTCATAGCACATGTTGGCCCAATTTGTGGAGCTCTTGCTAGAGTATTTGGCGTACAGCTCGCAGAACAGTCGAACTTCGGCAGGGGTCAATACGGGGCGGAAAAGTTCGCGAAGTGCTGGTCGTCGCACTCCGCGCTTCTTGAGGAAGGGCAGCCGTCCACTTCTCTTCACGAGTCTTGACCAACCCGAGCAGCCCCATCCACGCCCATGTTATGCTGCTCGTTTGATGTCCCGTCCCTCCCTGAATCACGACGGCAACACATTAGAACCGCAAACACACGATTTGCTAGGGCAAAGCAGACCTTTACAAACAGAATTCCTTGACTGCCGAGAGTCCGCACGCCTTAGCATGCAAAGCTTCTGTACTATCTGCGTCAAGTATTCCGGCTGATTCGGAACTAAAAGCGTGCATCAGAATTGAAAGTGGGCAGTGCATAAACGTAAGCTGGTCGGCCGCCGTCGGATGTGACCTGCCAAAAGAGATTGGCTAGATACATTGACGGTTTTCTGGGCTCCTTTGTGCATAAGTCTTACGTAAAATGGTCATCAAGAAGTCTGCAGATGAACGAACTTTCCATATACATGCCAAAGCTTACCGACATAGGAGAGGCCCCCCGAGTGACTCTGCTCAAGAGAACGATGGCTCGAAGGCTGAAGCGATGCACAGAGGTCTTTCGAGTCTGTCGTCCTCTTTCTCTTCAACGCTGCAGAAGAAGACTGTAACCCTTTAGAAGTAAGCTAAACTGCTCAACCGAACTCCAAATGCATGGTCTGCTTTTTGAAAGTATGCTGCTGATATGGACCTTTTGGCCGATCACTTTCAAAAAGTTGTGCAAATTGGAGCTAAAGCCTTGAATCAGATCAGCCGACTATGTGGTTTGCAAACCTGACACATAAACCAATGCATGCTTTTGATACATCATCGTTATCTCAAACAGATTTGGCAATTTTGAAGACCGCCGGCAGCAAACTTAATCAGCGCAACAACTTACCGAGCTTTTCCCGTCGGAAAGTGCGGGCATGCTCCCCTAGTGCGGGAGTCGACTGGTGTTGGGGGCCGGGCCCCACTGCAGCCGATGGCTGCCACTGATGAGTGTGGCCAGCCGATGCAACAGGCTGGGGTGGCTGGCCGTGCTGGTGAGGGACAATGGGAGCCACGGCAGGCGGCATGCCAACCGTTCGAGGGGGCAGGAAGGGCTGGCTGTACTTAGGGGGGGGCGGAGGGTCAAAGGTTACCCCGCTAGACGGCCCGGGGTGCTGGAATTGCTGGCCATGATGAGGGCCCATGGGAGCAGTGGGCATCGCGCTGCGCACCCCATGGGACCAGGAAGGCTGGCC
>DF237576.1:26141-49837 GCA_000708835.1 Klebsormidium nitens
GCTGACCGCCGCAGGGGGCAGGATCGGCCTGCCTTGCAGGGGGGCAGCCGCTGCAACAAAAGAGCGCACGCCGTCTGCCCAATTGCGGGGCGACTTAAGAATTGGGTGCAGGGGGGCAGACGCCCATGATGCTGTCGAGGCTCGAGGAAAGCTGCTCAAAACGACAAATAAGGGCGAGCTAGCAACAAAACCGCGTTTCGAAAGGCGATGACTGCCTACCAGAACCTTATGCAATTTTGCACACAAGTGACACGGCAATAATCGGCTACGAAAGTCAAGGGACATACACGCACCTGCAGTCTGCGCTTGCCTTTGAAGCTGCTTCTCCAAAATACCCTCAAGCACAGCGGCTTCTTCGTCCAGTACCTCAGGTTCTTGCTCCCCATCCCCCTCATATGTTGCAGCTGCTTGCATGGCTGCACTTGCAGCATGGACCCCAAATTGCTCTTGTGTGGGGGGCGCTCGCTGCCACTCGGGGCAGGGGTTTGGCCAGCCCATCGCAGCGCAGACCACCTGCATTTCCGAGTCTAGCAGCCAGTGATCAAACATTCCCCAATCCTTCGCACCCTTGCTGCGGACTGCGCACTCGTAGTTCCAACGGTAGTTGAAAAGTGCGATGAGGGCCCCGGCTAGCTCGGGGGAGTAGTTGCCTCCTCCAAGAAGTGCGTTCAGGTGGCGATGGTAGCCCTCAAGCGAAGAGCAGCCGCGGACCCCAATGTACTACCGAGGCATGGCACCAGGCGCGCTAACCAGGATGTACATCTTGTCAACCTCGAGTGGATCTGCAAAGAGGTCGAATGGTTGTCAGTTTCGTCAAAGAGAGAAAACACAAAATTGCTTCCCAAAGAGTGGGTTAATCAGGTCAGAACAGGTCAGGGATAATCGTGAAGAGGTGGTTTGACTGCTAGAAGAAGTCAGCAAAAGGATCATACTCTATTAGAGTCAAGTCTTGAAAGCGCATGTCTCCTGTGCATCAAAAGGAAAAACCCTTCTCATATCTATGCAATCGAAGCGAAGCAGAGAGATGAAGGGCTCCTGATGCTTGACACTCACCACTAAGAGCTCCTTCTCGCATGAGCTGCACCTGACGCTCATGAGCCGCTCGAACTTCCTCGGTGATGAGGGGGTCTCCATTGACAGCACAAAAAGCTGGCCCATACTTGCTCATGACGGCTTCCACACCCGCCACAAGCTCCTCTGGTTGGGGAATGGTGTGCCTGCACCGCGCACGCCAATAGCTAGCAGGCTTTGCATCCACCTCTGCTTTTGTCCACTTGCGCTTCCCCGGACCTCCCGCCAAAAGAAATGCTCTCAGCGCCTGCTTGTCAGGGTGGTGCACCTTGAACATGGCCGCAGCGTAGTCACGGCAGAAGTCGGCTGCACGGCGGCAACACAGAAAGTTTGAATCAAACATCGAATTTTGGTTGCACGTGAGTGATTAAGCAACAAGTGTGCACTGCATATGGTTTAGACTCGAGCAACATGGCCTCAGTTTATGCTTAATCAAGCTACCGTGACCTCCCAAATCGAGGAATCTAAGCAAACTTTTAATGATCAAGTTTTTCATTGTTCTTTCAAGTCCAACACAGTGAGTGGATAGCAATCTGGTCAGAAGTGGTCTTTCACTGGTGACCTCACATGTTTGAGATGCAGAAACCTGCCCTCCAAGCAAAGCAATTGGCGCTACTTTGAAACCCTACAGGATCAGAATCAGAAAAGAAACTTCATACATCTACCTTTGCACGAATGGGCATCGGGAATGAGCTCAAAAATACGCCGGAGGACATGTGTAGCATCTTCCAGAACCCGAGACAAGCTGGGAATGGCGTTGGAGAGCTGAGCTCCTACAGTCCGCGAATTGTCGACCCACATGAATGTTGGCAGCTGTATGAGAAGTAAGAACTTATGTTGGCTTCATGTTACTCAGTGGAACCTGCTGCAGAAGCATTCTTTTGCACATCGCGTCATCTTTGCGTCATTTAGCCTCAGGGGGAAACCTGCTCGTCCACATTGTGACAAAAGATACTTCAACTGCAGCACCTAGATGTGGGCAACTCAGATGTGAAGAGAGAGGAGGCAGCCACATCCCTAAAGCACCTAGTAAGCAAGCACATCAGATTGTGCATACGTACCTGATAGCCCAAATCTTCATAGCGCTTCAAGACGCCTGCGAGACCGGACTCATATTCTTCAAAGGAAGTGTCGCCTACTGCCCGTTGCCCCACAATCTGTGACCACTCGTTCATAATAGAATAGACAGCCGCATAATCCTTGCGTCCATCGCCAGAGCGGATCCGTGATGGAGCTTGAAAGGTGTGGTCCCCCCTCCAGAACGAGCCGTCGACAGCAGCCAGGTGGCGGCATAGGAACTCCAAGCGGGAGTTCAAGGATGCAAGAATGACTCCTGCGGCAAAAGCAGGATCGCTTAGACATCTGAGCTGCGGAGCTGCGACTGGTTGCTCTGAAAACGTGTTGGACCAGATCTCATCCATCCAAGGAGCTATACGTGCAGCACAAGAGCAGAATGAAGAGGACATGTGGCACATGAATCTGCAGCAACTCCAGCCCGTCGTGCTTGAGCATAAAGAACAATTGATGGAACAACGAACATTATGCACAAAGAGACAGGTTCTCCTACCAATCATGAAGCAGCTGCCGAATAAAAGCCTCACCTGAGACCCATGAGGTGGAGGGGATCCAACCCCGATACCCATCCTTGTCATCGTACTCTCCAAAATCAGCTGGAGGAGAGGACTGCTGCTGGGAGAGCCCTGGAAAGAGACGCGCTCCAGCCTTCTCTTGCCGAAGCTTCACTCTTGCTGCTGCATACTGATAGTAGGTGTTCTTATGCTGGGCGAAGGTGCGCATATGCGCTTCCTTCACCATCTTCTGCTGGTCAGCAACAGACGCACCCGTTGCCACGTTCCGAACCATGGTGTCTAAAAGGCTGCGCTCAATCGCACCGCCGCGGGTGAAGATGATTGGAAGCTGCTCGAGGACCGCGGCAGGCAATTGACTCAAAACCCCCTCGTCATGGGAGCGGAACTGGTAGGGCTTGCCACCATTGGCTGCATTGAGGAACACGAAATGTCAATAAATGATTCAATTGAACTAATTACGGCAAAACTGATCACAATCTGTTTTGTAACACGAGATACTGTCAAACGGATCAGAGCATCTTGGGTTTGCAACCAAACTCCATCTGCAATCACTGATAACATGATCACCTGTCGCCTGATGATCGGCTACTGTGGAATGACTACAAGCCTTGCTTTTGCAACAAAATATAAGCAAAATATGCACTGGGAAACAGGCATCACAATCACCTTAAACAACCAGGTGTGCAAGACAGAACTCCAGCAGACAATGCAAGTCGTTCTTACCTGGGCAACCCTCACCCTCTTTCTTGCCTTTCCCACACCTATAAACCTTGCTATAGATGAACGCAGGACCATCTGCTGCACAGACGCGGCGGATCTTGTCGGAGACACCTGTCCATCCGTCAGATGTGACCTTGTCAACCTTGCCGCACTTGGGGCATCTGATAATAGGAACCAGCTCTCCAAAGAAGAATGGCCAGTAGACAAAGTACACTACTTTGCCTGCAAGGTGAAAGTGGTTGGGCACCAGCGCGTTCTCGCCTCTGCTTGCCTGGACAGGATTTGGATACTCTCGTTTCATGCTTGGCCAATACCTTGGATCAGGGGCTTGATCCTTGGATGGCCCCAGCCGTGGGTTTATTTCAGGAATCACCCAGGGTGGCTTATTTTTCTTGTCTGGCCAATCTGCTGGGGCCACCACCTGGCTGTGACACCATTCCACAACATTTGTGGCCTTGACTTCATCCTCAACTCTAGGATTGTAAGGGCCAAAAGCGTCTCCTACAGCTGGGGCCTCAGGGCCAGCTTCACCTCTGAGCTCAGCAGTCTGCTTTGACTGATTCGGTTCCATGCCGGTATTGGCAGCTTGACTGGGGGCAGACGCCATGCCTTCGGTTTGTACCTGTCAGAGCTTTACTTGGTATAACAGTCGAAAGAAGACAACGTGCCTGAGCTTCTTCTCCAGTAGCACTTTGACACCAGCTTTCGAAGTTGTTCAGAAGCTCAATTACGGGTCTCTCACCGAGTCCCACCACAACAACCCTCCAGACCTTGACTGATGCTTCCCCCCAGAAGAGCGAGATAGCTGCAGCAACGTCGAGCCGTAGGATTCTGTGCCACGGTTCAAAATCGCATGGACCAGAATGATCGTTAGACCGTCTTCATGTAACAAATACTTGAACATCATTGGTTGTTAGACCATCTTACTAGCACCAGATTCATCGTTAGACCGTCTTGAAAACCTTAGACGGTCTAACGACGAATCACAGCGCAGCATTCGACCCCGATCCACGCCCGCCCGCCCCGGTGCCTGACCTGGCGCCCTGTGAGTGGCTGGATTTTTATGCCGAACTTCATTTGGCTTGCTGGCAAGTTCCCGCGTCCGTCAGCAATTCTCCACCGTCGATATACTTTGACCGATGCACTCTCCCACGTGTCAGTGAATGGCGCTTGCCAGCTGTCCTTCACTTTCTTGCCAGCGAAGCAACTGAGCTTTGCAACGTTGCACTTTTCAAAATGGAGGACATTCTTTTTGAAACTGGTGCCAGATGTGCTCAATGACAAGAGGGGCGCCAAGCAGGAGCTCGCGTTGAAGGTCTGTCATCGTCTTTCACGTAGAGATATCAATGCAGGAGTGCAGAGGCGCATGTTGCTTCGTTCAGTGATCGTAGCATGCGAATGCTGATTTTGGAACAGCAGCAGTGGCTTCAGATGAGAGTTCGCCGTCACCTGCTGAGGTCCAATGATTATGCCATCGCCTGTTGAGGCTGACTGTTGTTAGATTGCTTTCTGACAATAGCTGATTGTGGAACGACCTTGAATAATAGTCAAGCATTGTCTGTAATGAAATTCAACTGCGCATTTTGAGACCATTGTTCCCTGCCCTGCTTGAGGAACTGAGAGCAAGCACAGTAGACGGTCTCTACCTGGAACGCTGAATTGGCAGCATGGAATCAACGAGCTTCTAATTGGTGCTTGCACGATCTAAGCTCGTCAGCAATGGCCGCAGTGAGTGGTTCGACATGCGCGGTCCCGTGCAAGCAGTTGCCCAAATGTTTCGGCACAGCCGCCTCTAGTATGAACGCACGGAATGTGAACAGCTTCCCTCTGCACGGAAGATTGTCTTCTGTAACTAGAAATGGTGGGTCTCAGCTGGTGCTGGATTTAAATCCAAATGACGGCAATTCGGCCGTCGTGCACAAACCAATCAGAAGGAGGGGCGTATCAAAATGCACAGCCGCGAAATTGGGCCAAGATTGGAGCCAATTCATGCGCGATGTGACCACCCCCAGGAAGGGATTGGAAGAAGAGGCGCGGCTGGAAAAGTCTAGGCTAGCTCACAGCGCATCAGATGAGAGGGGTTCTGCGGAACCAGTTGTCTTCCCAACCCACTCCCCTGCATTCGCAAGAATAGAGGCACCGAGGCGGGCCGCCGCCCCGCCTGATGTCAGCAAAGTCGCTTCTCTTGAGGCGGACCTTGATGGGAAGAAACTTAACCAGGTGCAACTAGACGAGAGGCGGCGGAGGCTGATCGAGCTCGGCAGCCAGGCAGTGAGCAGTGCGAGCCAAAGGGCCGCTGAGTCAGCGGATGAGGCGTCGAGAACCGCTGCCAAGCTGGCAAGATACGCGAGGCGCCGGTTCCAAGAGCGGACGGGGCGCGTTTACACGGGGACGACGATTGAGGACGACGTCTTTCCGATTCGGCAACCAACACGGAACGAGTTGTTCCTCATCGTGGGGGTTGCGTTTGCGATTGCGTCAGCTTTTGCGTGGAGATGGCAGGCAATGCTCGACGCAAAGGGCACCAGGCAAGGCCGCTTTTTTTGTAATCTCCGTGATTTGAGTGACAGTCGTCCTGTTGCCAGGATTTTGGATTCCCAGGGGTGCAATGCCACACTCCCTGTTCTCTGAGTTTCCACATTCTTCGTACGGCAAAGAGTGCGTCGTGGGCAGGTTTTGTAAGACAGGATCCGGACGGCAAAGTTACACTGGAAAGATAGAGGGAATGTGTGGCGAACGGCAGGTCCTTGGATTCAACATTACTTCAGTTTTTATTTGAGTTTAACACTTCTTACCAGAGCCCTAACCACACTCTCCAGCCCATACCGCCCTTGATGCCACACATGGACGACACTAGATTCCTGAACTTTGAAAAGGAAGTCCCTGATCAGTCCTTTGCAACGCGAGAAGATTCTTTTGTAAAAGCCCACAGCAAACAGTTTAACTCCACCTCAGGCAGACAGATAACGGAGCAGGCCCTCGAAGAAATCTCATTATCAAGCTTAAGAGACTTTCCCATTTGCTGCGATCCATCTCCAAACAACTGGATGGTGCCCCCTGACTAGAAGCTTCAAAGACCTTATGGGACAAGACAAGGTGATACAAATCACGTCGACGGGCTGGCCTCTGCTTCGATGTGCCGGGCTCTTCAGGAAGTGACCGCATATTTAGATTCTTGTAGCTTCTGAAAGCTGACGTTCCAGTGAAGACAACTGAATAGACACCCAACAAAATGAGTCGTGCAAAGGAACAGAAAGCGCTCTTTGGCTAGTCGTCCAACGTCAAGCTTACCCTGCTTTCAGACATTAGACATCATCAAAATGGATCCCTGCACGGTTACGAACATCCCTCGGCCTGGGTCCACGTATCAAACAAGCCAAAGAGAATACTCTGAGTTGTGCAGATAGCAGCGACCCTTTGGCGTCAACCATACTGTGCTTTAACTCGTTAAATGTGGTCAAAACGGATCCTTGCAGGGTTACAAACATCCCGCCCGAGAAGCCCAAGGACCCAAACAGGCCAAAGACAATACCAAAAGTTGTGCAGAAGAGCAGTGATCTTTCGACGTCAACCATATCGTGCTTTATTGTTAGACATCATCAAAAGGGATCCCTGCAGGGTTACAAACATCCCCCCCGAGAAGCCCAAGGACCCAAACAGGCCGAAGCTGCCAGCACCGGTGCCCCCGATGCCGGAGCTTGGGGCCAACCCCCGCCAAAAGGAGAGCGCCGAGTGGCTCAACATGGTGCTCAGCAAGATCTGGAAGGTTTACCAGGTGGGGAAGGCACTGCGTTTGCGCTGTCTTTCGCAGCGGTCTCACTTCTTGTTTTCTTCATTCCGGACAGGTGATGAGAAGGGTGGTTCGCTGAGGTGTTTGGAGGAATTGAGAAGCTTTGTCCGTGGATTAGGAATCGGTTGCGCTCTGTTATGAGCGGTCTTTTCTTATGTTTCTTTCTTCCGCCCTTTCTTTTCTCCAATACTGGTTAGGAAAGTTTTGAAGATGGTGCTCAGCAAGATCTGGACGGTTTCGCGGGTGGGCAGGGAACTTTCTCTGTGCCCTCTTCACAGCAGATCCCACTTCTCCCTTCTCTCCTATCTCCCATTTCCCTGTCTTTCTCTTGTCTTTACCTATGAGGGGGTCCTCATTCATGGTGCTCAGCAAGACCTGAAAGATATACCAGGGGCTTTGGAGATTTCGAAACGCCTGGCTTCATTCTCTCACAGCGCTACAGTGAAAAGCTTTAAGATTCTAAATATCTTACCAGCTGGGCACAAAGATTCGGTTCTACTTCAGATGAGAGGGCTTCGTCTTCCTGCCTCTGCAAAAGTGTTGTTCGTCAGACGTTGAGCACAGCCTACTGTGTCATTCTTGGATCACGACGATTCCTTATGACATTGATCCAGGCGGAACGCACATTATTGAGATGGCTGAGGGACAAGCAGCCAAGCTGTCGCTTTCGTCCATCTTGTCAACGTCGACAAAATGACGGCTCCGATTTCTTCCATCTTCGTTGAGCACAAAAGCGGGGGCCCAAGCTTCCGAGACTGGTCCTGGTCGCTCAACGCTACTGCTCAAATGCTCTCTCAGACTGGCTGCATAAGCGGAAATCGGACGGCTGTGACAGGTTTTCGGCCACCTCAAACTTAGTGCGTTCTGCTTGTTTTCTGCTCATCTACAGCGTCCGGTCGAGTCCTGCATTGTGCAATCCCTCCAGGAATTCTCTCTCGCCGGCTTCGATTAGCGGATCTCTTGCAGGAGGCAAACTAATAAAGTTTTTCCTTTTCCTTTCTCTCCTTCATAATTCCAAGATCTTTGTGCTTTTACGAGCCTAGGAATCACGAAATCATTGACCTTTCGCAAGGTTTTTTTCCACTCATCTGCAGCGCGCACGAGTCCTATGTCGTGCAGTCCCTTCAGAAGTTCTCTATTGCCTGCTTCAAATGAGAAGATCCATATCAGGAGGAAAGCAAATGACGTCTCTCGACCTTCTTTCTCTCCCTTTCATTCTTCAGAGCTTTGTACTTTCTTCAGCTTGCCATTCTGAACCACACGAGCATCGGTGAACTGAGCTATTTGTCTCGCTCATTCTGCAGCGCGCGCTCGAGTCATGGATTGTGCAGTCCCTCCAGCCAGCCTTCGACGACTTATCCAAGCCTGCATGGGTCGGCCGGGTCATCATCCAGCAGTTCTACCTCGGCGAGGAGCCCATCACTATCCGCAGCGTGCAGCGGCGCGTTTCACGTCGCGCAAACGACCTCCAGTAAGTGGTTTCGTCGTCATGAAATCACTTTTGAGGGTTTCAATGGATATCACGTAGTTCCTTCCTAGAACTTGTAGATTCAAATCGGGATCCTCTAAGCGCGCAACGTGCAGCAAGCAGCGGCGCGCTTCCCGCGGGGCGAACGACCTCCGGTGAGCAGTCACCTCGTCTTTTCTTGGTTGCTGATCTGGTCTCATCTCCCCTGTCAACGCTGCCGAAGTTCCAAAGCCGGATTCCGTCTCCAAAACGTCGAGCGCGTGTCTTGCGGTGAGCAACCGCGTAAGTCTTTCGCTTGGTCCTCTAAAATTCATCGGTGCCGTCTCCTCTTCTCAACCGTTGTTCTCTGGAGTTCTGATGCTTAACGGGGCAAAAGGCGTCCACAACATTGCAGCATTGCATCTTGCACGACGAGCTTCGATGAGTTCCTTGCTCCCCTTGTCTTCTTCTGGTGCGCATCGTTTGTCAATCTGTGCTTCTTCCTTCTCATTCCTATGCCGTCTTCTTCTCTATCGATTGAGGAAAGCATTTTCTTTGTTGAGCAGGAAGACTCTATCCAAGGGCACTGTGCATTTCGTCATAAGGATCGAAGAACGCGAGCTCGGAAGGCATTCAGTGATGCTAGGCCCAGTGGTTCAGTGTCCATGCCCTTCAAAGGTACTTCAATGATAAAAGTTAAATACGACTATCAAGAACGGCAGAGGACAGAAGGAGAAGAAAAACAAGAGAATTCACAGGAAACTGCTACACCCACGCAGGTATAACCTGGCCTTCCGGTACACGGGCGGCGCACGAATGCTGCTCCTTGTGCCTATCCAATCGGGGCCGGTTAAGATCGAAATGCCGGTGAGCGCACTTATCCAAGTTGGTCTTTAGAGTCGTCACGATAAGCTCTTGAGAGTGATAATTTGGACGGGTGGGGTTAGTAAGGGGGTTTAAGGTGGACAGGGTGCGGAGCAGGTAGATGTGTGAGATACAGGCTTGACTTTTGGGTTAAAGTTAATGAATGTCATCGCTTTATTCGAAGCTAGAAGTTGTGCATAAAATAACTGCTTTAGAGAATAATCTCGTCCAGTTTATCAGCGATCTTCTTGTTCCCTTCGGCAACAGTCAGCTCCCGAGTTCGTGTCTGAAAGTTGGATTGAGGCACGGAGCTGCGGATGAAGATCCCTCTCGATATTCCCATACGTGGGATTCTTGGTGTCGCTTTTGCGGACAAGCTCAAGAATGACAAGTTCAAAATGAGGTGTGGACGATGCTCCGCTAAATCTGTGCAACTGCACTCCACATGGACGCTTGCACACGCCCTGACTCCACAGGTCGGTGTCCGGAAGCTGGACTCAATAGCGGAGCTGTGGATCGAGATCCGATTCGTCCTTTGGAGCCGTACGTTAAAATCAGTATTGCCACGTATAGTTGCCCGCAAATCGAGCTCGTGCCAGCTAATTCTTGAAACGAATGCAACCCGCGGGTTTCTAAACCATCGCAGGTCGGTGTCCAGAAGCTAGACTTGAACACGGAGCTGCGGAAGAAGTTCTCTTTTTGTCCCTATGGAACCATACTTAAAATCCTCCACGTTACATTTGCCCGCAATTGAGCTGTTGTTGATACTTCAAATGCTGACTCATTACAGGTCGGTGTCCGGAAACTGGAGTTAGACGCGGAGCTGTGGATCAAGATCCGTCTCGTTCCGATGGAACCATACGTTGGCTCGTTCACGTGGGCGTTCGCTGATAAGCCCAAGATCAAGCTGGTGCTTGCTCATATCTCAAGGACCCTAAACTCTCCAACTGTGAAAAAACTCGAACCTGCCTTACATTATGTTCTCTACAGGTCGGTGTCCGGAAGCTGGACTCAGATGCTTAGATCTGTCTCGTCTCGTCCAAGCTATGCGGAGTCGTTCACTCGCGTTGGCATTCACCAACAAGCCCACAATTGTTGCTCGCTCACTCTATAAGCAAAAGCGCGAAAGCCTCGAGCTTAAAACAACATATTGTCTTCAGGTCGGCGTTCGGAAGCTGGACTTGGACGCGGAGCTGTGGATCAAGATCCGTCTCGTTCCTATGGAACCGTACGTTGGATCCTTCACGTGGGCGTTCGCTAATAAGTCCAAGTTCAAGCTGGTGCTCGCTTATACCTCTAGTTCAACTTTTTGACTGCGAAAAAAATCGAGCCTGACTCGCATTATGTTCTCTACAGGTCGGTGTCCGCAAGCTGGACTTGGATGCGGAATTGTGGATTAAGATCCGCCTCGTTCCTATGGAGCCGTACGTCGGATCGTTCACGTGGGCGTTTGCGAACAAGCCCAAGATCAAGCTGGTGCTGGCCCCGTTCCGCTTCGTGAACCTGATGAACATCCCGCTCATCTCCACGTTCCTGCTCAGACTGCTGACGGAGGATCTGCCGCGCAACTTCGAGCTGCCCAACAAGGTGCGCAAAACAAGTTTTTGCTGTCTGAGCTATTCTTACCATGGCTTGAACGATTTTGGCGAAGAAATTAAGATATCCTGAACGTTTCTGCTCATTCTACTGACGGAGGAGCAACCACGCAACTTCGAGCTGCCACAACAAGGTATGCTGGATGTCCCCATCTTTCTTTGGACCGTTTTGTCACCATCTTTCTAGGAAAGATGATCATTGTGGCGAAGGACAAGCGTGTAGGTTGTGTTAAGTTATCGTACATGAAAGTGCGATTGTCTGATCAGCTTTGGAGATCAAAAAGGTCACTCCAGGTCACCTGCTGACGTTGTCTTCGCTCACACGCTGAGGTCACTTCCAAACAGGTTCTGATCGAACTGCTGAAGAATCAGAGCCCATTGTGCAAATCGGCACGTTATCCGAACGATCAAGAGTTCTGGTCCTTATTTGACAAAATCATGTTCGTTAAATTGCTGACGTCGTATTCGCTGACGCGCTGACGTCGCCTTCCCGCAGGTCCTGATCGACCTGATGAAGGACCACGTCTCGGGCCCCGGCACGCAGACCGACTCCCCGGCTAAGCGATGGGACTTTTCGTCCCCTTTTGTCTAATCAAAGTCATCTTCGCTGACACGCTGACGTCACCTCCCCGCAGGTCCTGATCGACCTGATGAAAGACCGCGTCTCGGGGCCCGGCCCGCAGACCGAATCCCCCACCAACCTCGCCTTCGACTCCGGTTTCAAGGGCGAGTTGAACGTCACTCTATGCGAAGCCGAAAACTTGCCGGTGTGGGGGTTAGGCTTCCTAAGCGATCCGCACTGCATTCTGACGATCGGGCAGCAAGAGGTGCGCAGCAAGCGGGATAGCGACACGTCGATCCGGGGCAAGGCCGGGAATCCGGTGTGGAACCAGGACTTCTTCTTCCTGATCGAGGATACGATCACGCAGAAGCTGGTGGTTCAGGTTAGTTTCTTTAACCCAGTCTACTATTCCTCTTTTCAAGTCTTTAAACCAAGGTTCGTTCCTCTGTGAAACCTTCCCCTCGGTTTGGGACACCGAGGTGAGCGAGGAGAGAGTCTACTGTTTTGAAGGGCGCCTTGTCTTGAGGGTACGATGGTGCTCTCTGCCCGTTTCGACTCGCTCCTTTTAGAGCGTTCGCTGAACAAGTTAGGTCGAAGCAGGGCTTTCCAGAATCTGGTCGCTAATCTCAGACCTAAAACATGATGGGCCGTCTAATGCTATTTTAACTTTGGCAACACCTTGCCGTATAGTAGAGTTTCATCCCGAGGCCATCATTAAATCGGAAGACAAAGGGCCTTAGGAAAGCAAAGACTGAACGGCGACACGGTGTCAACAAAGCCAGCTGTCCGCTTCCTCCCCCGGGAGCCCATCCCTTGTTCATTCCTCATCGCTTCACTCCCGCTCAACGGCACCCCCAGCACCGCTGGATCAAGTTCCTTCTGGACATGTAAAAGCGTCATCCGCAATGTGAACCAAAAACGCCGTCCGAAATGCGAAGTGGAATAACGGCGTCCGAATGCGCAGGTCCGCGACAGCCCGACGACGCTCAAACTAGACGTGGCGAAAGGCGCCATCGACCTTGCAAACCTCCCCGATCTAGAGCCGGTGGATGTGTGGATCGATCTTGTGGCTAACCAAGGGTTCGGGCCCACAAAAGTTTCCCGGCCCGCGGGGCGACTGCTGCTGAGGCTGACGTACAAGTCGTACGTGGATGACGAAGACGAAGGTGGGTGTAAATGCGCTCTGACGTCACGTAGTTGCTCTAGGGTTGATTGTCTTGCCAATGTGCGTTTTCTGATTCACAAATAACGGGGAACGAAGTTTTCGGGCCCCACCAAAGTTTCCCGGCCCGCGGGGCAACTGCTGCTAAGGCTGACGTACAAGTCGTACGTGGATGACGAAGACGAAGGTGGGTGTGAATGCGCTTCGGCGACACGTACTGGCGCTTTGTTGGTTCTAGTTTCTGCGGTACGGCTGGCGATCAAAGCGCGTTTTCATGATGCATATTGACGGCAAACAAAGTGTTAGCGGATTGCCTCTTCCGCCTTGGGGAACGAAGACTGTATGGTCGAGCGGTTCTCGAAGCCAGATTCAGTGCTGCAAACAGTTGCACGCGAACGATGGCATCAAAGGAGGGTGCAAGTGCGCTCTTGTCTGCTCTTGTTACGGAGTTCTCGGCTTCTTCAAATGGTGCGAACCCGTTTCTTACTACTTTCTCGAGCGATTAAATTGCGCTCTTGTTGCGCTCTGTCTTGATCTTCAACTTTGTTTTGATGGAGGTCAGAGTGGCTACAGACACAATCACTTATAAGGCTAGCTGTGTCATTTTTACCATGCTCGTAAGGTCCCGCACCTCTTTCCTCCTTTCATTAGCACGATGGCTAAGAAAGCTCCGACAGACTGCAACTTCGATCGACTAAAGCGCACTCGTTCTGAGGACGAAGTTTTCGAAGCCCGTAACACTTGGGAACATTAACAGCTGAGAAGATTTCGTAGAGATGCATCATTCGTCGTGCCGAGCCTGACCTTGCTCCTCCACCCGAAAGCCACGAAAA
This sequence comes from Klebsormidium nitens, assembly GCA_000708835.1. Taxonomy (NCBI): domain Eukaryota; kingdom Viridiplantae; phylum Streptophyta; class Klebsormidiophyceae; order Klebsormidiales; family Klebsormidiaceae; genus Klebsormidium; species Klebsormidium nitens. Next base: position 39,775 of record DF237576.1, read on the forward strand.
TAACCTGAAAGAGAGACCCACATTGCATCAACCTCCTCCAAATCCGAAAGCTCACTGCAAACGATAACCTGCTAGCTTTGAAGAGACAAAAAGTATTTTGGATTTTGAGAAGTAGACTGAAAAGTAATTCACTCCACCCCCCCGCAGGCCCGGTCCCGATGTCGTCACCCACCCGCAAGGGCAAGACCACCTTCGTGGAGGACCTGCCCGAGTTTGACGTCAGCAGGATCCCCGATCTAGTTACCAACGACATCCCGGTCGCGGTCGCAGAGGGCGTCCAGAAGGGCATCGACGCGCTGCCGGAGGAGATCCCGGCGGCGATTCAGAAGGGGATCGACGCGATCCCGCCGGAAATTCCGGAGGCGGTCGCGGCCGGGAGCGAGCGGGTAAGCACTTTAGTTCAATAGCATCTGCCGGTTGAACTCAAAATCCTATCGAAGTTTTTCGTTTCGTTCTCGTGATGGCTGCGACTGCGGCATCCATCCAGAAAGGGATCGACGCAACCCTGCCGGAAATTCCGAAGGCGGTTGCGGCCGGCAGTGAGCGGGTGAGCACTTCACCTCAACAGCATCTGCCGATTGAAGTCAAGATATATAAGTCCGCTTTGAGTTTGTGGTGGCGGCGATTGTGGCGGCCAATTAGAACGGACTCCAGTCGATGCCGCCAGAGATACCGGAGGCGGTCGGCGCGAGCGAGGGAGCACTTCTCTCCTTCTCAACAGCCTCCCCGTTTCTACATTATGTATCAACATCGTCCTTTCTGTGCTATTCTTGATTTCCTGTTGTAGCAAAGGCGGCCGGCATCGAAACGAAAGTCGACCCCATCCCGCCGGGGGTATGGTAGGCGGTTTGCGGCTGGCAGTGAGCGAGTGAGCACTTTCCCAACAGCAACTGCCACTTGGTTTCACAAAATCTCACTTACAGTCTTTTGCTTTCATTGGTTCGTGGTGGCGGCAATTGCGGTGGCCATTCAGAAGGGATTCGGCGGCCGTCTCACATTGCCCCAAGCGGTGGCGGTCGGCAATGGAACAGAAGAACCATGATCCGGCTTGGGCGTGCTTCGCTTGATCATCATCTCCTTTCCAAGTCTCCTGATCAGGGGGCGACTGACTTACCAATCAAGAAGCACTAACCCGTGACCCTATTATAAGGCGCGGTAGCCGTGGGTTGTCCTCACACTTGACCCTTCTTATATGCTTTTCTTGTTCCTACATGCGCCTTCCTTTGATAGTCTACTCGAACGGGAACTTTCAATAGGGACTCGAAATGGTAATGGAGTGTTGCGAGGCCCGCCGGAGACCCCCGGGCCTTTGCATCAAAGCGTTCCTGATGCTTCTGCAAATCCTTTGAACAATTCTTTCAAAGGTCTTCGAACATCCCAATAGAAACCAACGACAACCTCCATAAACTTGCTTTCAAAGCCTTTCAGAACCCTTGAAGGATCCTCTAACATCCTCTCTTAAAGAGGGCGTCCCGTGAACCGTCACGCCTCGGCGACCATGTACCGCAGAAATGGGGCATATTGGTCGCTCGGGACAAATTCCAAGATGCAATTTAGTCCGTCCGATGAGTATTTCCCTAAGGACTTAGATGCCACTAGTGCGCTTGAAATTTGACGCCCTCTTTAACAGGCTCAGGACGATATCGAGGTGGTACAGCAGAATTTGAACGAGGCGGTCCCGCCGTCGCTGAAGGAGGGCGTGAAAGACTTCCGGGAGAGCGCGAGCGACTTCTGGGCGGAGGGCATCGCAAATGCGGTCGAGAACCTAGGGTTCGGGGCCAACACGGCGCACGTAGAAAAAGTGGTGAGCGGGAGACTTCAAACCTCGATTCGAAATCAGTTTCTGAAAGGTCGTCGAGAAATCCGCGCTTTGGACCCAACAGAGCGCACATGTTGAAACAGTTGCGAGGGCGACCCTCCAAAACTTAACCCGGAAATGGTGAGATTTGTGAGACTGAGAACCTAGGGTTCGGCCAACAGGATTTACGGGGAAAAGGTGGTGACGGGAACACTTGAAATCTCACCCCAAATGTTCCATTTTACGAGCATTTGGTTGTGATTTGGAGTGACGTTTGAAGGAGAGCTAGGGTTTGGAGCCATTGGCGTACGTTGAAAAAGTGGCAAGGGACAGATATCTTTGAGAATCCCGAGTACAATCTGGATCAAAGCTTCGTTCGAGCAGCTGTTGCGAGCTGAACGTTGGTTCTCTCGTCATCCCCTCTGCGGCGTGTTGATTCCGACCACCCAATCCGCAGAACCCGCACGTGTGCTCTTTCAACCCGACTCTGCAGCTCATGAGTAAGTTGCACAGCACCAACGGTTTTCTCGCTCTCCTGCGGTTGTAACCAGAATACTGGTGTTTGTCGGAAGCAGATATCTCCGTCCGTATTTGGGGAGAAGTCTGCATCATGTCCCGTTTTTGGTGTTATAGATTTGCTGCGTCCATCTTGCCACCGAGGGAAGCAGTGGCAAGTCCCACATATTAAAGAAACTTTTCAATGAGCCTCTTAACTTACCATTTCGCCACTGTTTTGGGAAGATGTCATAGCAGTCCTCTCCGTTTCAATCTTGGTATAATACCATAGCAGGCCCTCCGGTTCACTTTTCCGACTACCAATCCGTATGGTCCAATCCGCAGGAGCCTCCCAATGACGTCCGCGAGGTTGCGATCCGCGACAAGTCCAAGCCTGGCGTGCACGACTTTGCCGTCTTCCGCGACGAGGCTGACGTCAGCAACACCGCGGAGGCTTCGGAGCCGGCCCTGCCGCTCAAGGTCGCCAAAGCCGGCTCCGAGGGCAGCACGTTTCACGTGGCCCAGGACGGGAAGGAGGCCGACGTCACCATTGCGGGCGGGAGTGACGTCAGCACCGTGCAGAATGACGTCAGCACCGCGACGATGACGCCGGTGGGGGCGTCAGCGCCGATCACCGACAGCTCCCCGGTGGCTTCCGAGGCGCTCGAGCGGAAGCAGGAGGGAGAACTAGCGCGGGGAGTTAACCGCACCGGGAGAGCGCCGCCGCCGCGAAAGGAGGACGGTTCGGCGCCCAGGAGGCCGTCGGTTGCCAACGTCAGCGTGAGGGAGCCCACGCCGGTTGCTGACGTCAGCATCGCGGATCCTTTGGAGGACCAGGCAGCGGAAAAAAACGTGATGGGCGATCCTGACGCCGTGGACCTCGGCGAGACGGTGGAGGATGTGAAGAAGCAGCTGACGGGCGCGCTCAAGACGCTGAAGGAAGGTAGATTTTCTTTGTGGGGGGGGTTTTGGGGACGTGCGTTTGGTTTGTTATGAGAAGTTGGGAAATTGTCGCGTTTTCAGCAGTATCTTTCTCTACATTCTCAAGCTCGTTTGAAAGCGTCTTGGGCCCGTCGGAAACGCGATTGGAGGTTGAAGTGAAGGGCCTGATGTTCCGCTTTCAAGTGCACCCATCTGCTTTGAGAGCGTGAGAGATTGCCCTGTTGCTTGGGCATGTCGCGAATGCTTTCTGTTGCCGAAAGATCGAAGGAGATCTGTTTCAGTAAAGCCTCAATCAAGTTCATTGCTTGCTCGCTGCTTCAGATTGGCTGTCCAGCCGACTCAATCAGACTGATCGTTGTTGCCATACTTTCAGTATATTTTGGCGGGGTCGGAGAGGATTAAGGCTGTTCCTTCCTGTCAGAAAATACTGAGAAACGATATTGCTCTCTGCAGGAGAGGACAATCGGCGAGTCTTAGTGTGGTTAGCTATACTCATACCGCTCGCATACCTTCTATTGTTAAGTATAAACACCGACAACATTGCCAACCCTTAGTTCGACTGATCCAGCTCCGCATTGGCATTGTAGAAATCCCGCACAGGTTACAGATCTTAGTTCAGGTGTTTGTGAGCAGCTTTTGCCGTCTTGTACGGGCTGTTGTGCGTGAATATGAGGATTGAGTTATCCTTAGGACTAGCTGCTGATTCGATCATTCTACTGACCTCTCAGAGGTTACATACGCTGAGCCCCCTTGAGTGGAATGCGACGCTGCTCGGTACAAAGGGCAATCATCATATATGTCTCCAATGTCAAGATTCGCTTGATGAACCTTCACGTGGGACGGCAAGAAGCGATAATATGAGCATTCAGCTACTGAATCTCCCAAGAGCAATGCTTCAATACATATGTCTTCGTGGTGCACTAGCTACGGCAACATGCCAGCTGCTGCCGGCATATGTGCACTATTAGTTGCATGCACATGTGCGTTTGGCCACCCTTTCGCTCGTACTGCTGTCGGACCGGGGAGATTAACAGATTTGCCGCGCCTGCTCATCATTGAAAGTACACTGACATGGTTGCCATGGGATTGATTGAGTAGCAAATCTTCAACACGTGCATGAAACCTCATAATTGCATGCTAGCTTCCAGCTTCAAATGATGCACATGTTTGTGTATAGGTATGTTGCGACATGCACACTGAAGTATGGCTTAATTCGACTGTATGTGTATTCATTCGATCGAGTCCGCACTGCAGCATATACATTCGCTGGGCCAGGCGTTACCTTGTGTTGGAGCCTACTATTCCCAGTGTTTCAGTGCGTGGCAATCACTATCATTCAAAGTTCTGCACGGGTTTCTTGAAAGCGACTTTATTCCGGCCGCGCCTTCTACTTCTGCGGAGGTTCAAGGTGTGGACTCAACAAGATCATTGCATGCAAGCTTGCTAGTGGTGAATGATACAGTAAGAGAGGTATAAGAGAGGACAAGCTGAAAATGGCGACAAATTGGTTGAACGGAAGGCTTCCCTCCCTGTTCAAGCTACAATAGAGCCACAATATTCTCGAAAATCATGTTTCTGAATTAACGGGCCCCAACCTTTTCATCGACCCTACGTCTTGATCATGCTTCAGCCCGACTACCGTCCTTTCCTGGAGGCACTCCAGATTCTCAGCCTTTTCCAGCCACACTATCCCTCTGGTCTAGCTTCCAGAATGCGGGAAGCCTGTCCGGCTCATAGCAGTCCCACCTCGTCGCGAAGTATTTTTGCAGGAAAGTAGAGACCCCGGGCTTCAGAGCCTGGTCTTCGTCTGGCACATGCTCCCACTTCAGCCATTCTATCCACCAAGCAATGTTCTTCTCGGTCAGTTCCACACACACCACAATCTGGAAGCAGACTTTGCGGGCGCCGCACGCGTCGGCTAGCTGGTAGACGTTCTGCAAGAATTCAGCGCGGTGAGAAAAGAAGCTACTGAGGTTTGAAGGCAACAGTTTCGTAGTGCTCTAGTTACGGAAGGAACACGTTTCTTTCCAAGTGTGCGAGAGCAATGCAGCGAGATGGTTTCTGGATGACTGCTTTCAGGAGTTCCCTGTATTTTGCCGACATAAAATTTCCTGATTCGTCTCAAGTATCAAGTCCTTCCTTTTCAACCTTCGCTTTCTTGTATGGCCCAAGCATCACATGTAAGGTGAGCTTGCGTGAAGAGCTTCCGGAATGAACAATCTTCCTATATATGCGTCTTATATTCTGAACAATTAACGAACTTAAACTCACCTCAAACAATTGCAAGCTCGTGCCCCTCCACTCAAGAGCCTGTAAAACAACCGGCACTCCGTACAGGCAATTCAAAAAGGCCTTCACCATCTCTACATTGGCAGGGACCGGCAAAGGGAGCTTCAATCTCTTTTCAGAAGATATGTCGCCAGACCATCTCTCGCTTAGCAGTGGTTGGAAGTATGAAGCACTATCCTTCAGCACTGATGCATGAGCGGAGGTCGACCCGTCCTGCAATAGGAAGGTAGACTGGAGCTAAAAGAAGAGATAGATTCTGCTGCTGTAACAAATGACTTTCTGCCAAAATCATATAAGCCTGGAATTGCATCTAGGAGCAGATCTTAAAGCCTCGCATCAATGTGTTTAGAAAGTTTCTAAGGATTACGTACTCATTTGGAACGCACTTGAATTACATCAAAGATCCGTCACCAAGAATGGCTGGACTTCAGTGATTACTGGCCTGTTTCACTCAAGTCACATACGCAACTAAAGCTATGATCGAACCGAGACATGCATACGGGTGCGCATGCTAGGCTAGGGTTACAAAAGCATTCACAGAGACAAAGTTACCTGTCCAATGAGATCGACGTCTCCAGATCTGTCGACTTCGCTGAGTAGCTTCCAACCCGGACGTGACCGCTGTACTTCGTTACGAAGTTTGTCGCTTTGCGAGTACGTTCGCTGCACCAGCACGCAGATACGAACCTGCACTGTGGCGTTTAAAGGCACTCTGCCGACGGCCTGCGTTCTGTAGACTTTGACTATTGACATGACGTAATCTTCCGGTCCTGTTGACACGGTGACAGGCCCCACCGATACATTATGTGTCTCCTTATCTGAGTCTACGGTAGCTCTGACGGTGTCTCTTCCCAAGTAAACCTTGAAATCCTCAAGACCATCGCATGCTGCCAAGCGGTCTTTGTTCACCTTGAGGGTGAAATGGATGACAGACGACGCCCTGCATCCGGGCAATGCACGCCCGATCCCACGAGCTCAGAAACTTCTACTAAGCCAAACGAATCACCGTCTTTCACAGGCACCGTTTGATCGTCCATCTCCGAAGATGTAAGGAGGGTCAACTGATATGGTTCAGCAGCTTGTAATTGGTGGCCCTTGAGCCTAATCTCATAATCTAGCTGATAATCTTGGTGACAGCTGGTCGTCCAAAAGCGTCGCACGCTTTCTGGCATGTCTTTCATCTTTCCGGAGTCTCTTCTGTAGACATTCTGCGCGCATCGTAAGGGTCTCAATACTTCGGAACCCATGATGGGCGCCTCCTAAGAACTCTTGAACTCACTTTGAGTCTGTGTGCACCACCATCATCGATGAACCTTCTGCAAAAGAGCCGACTGCGATGACTCGCGGCCGCCCTCGCGGCGTGGGGTTCGCAGAGGGTTTTGGCACCTGGTGACACTGAAATCAGCTAGGGCGCTCGCGGCCGCCGGCCGTTGAGTCGCGCCACGGCGGCCACTCTTGCCAGGGGCGCGGCCGCCCAGCGAGACGGAACCGTTTCGATTAGCTGCGATATATATAAACCGCCTAACTCCAACCCTTTTACAGAGAGTTATGCGCTCTAACCCCCGAGCACTGCTTTCAGTAGATGTCTCGGAGGACAGCGCTGGGCGGCCGCGATCAGGGCCGGGCAAGAGCGGCTGCCGGCGTAGCGCGACGGCCGGCCAGGAGCGCTTCCGAGTCGGGCCTAGACAGTGCCAAAACGCGAGAAACCCCTTCCCGCGAAAGCGGCCGCGATCCGGCGCGGCAAGCCCTTTTCGAGATTGAGTTTCATGTCATTGTGAGAGTGGTATGGTCAGACTCAATCTGCTTTCGCAAGTTGTAGGGCGCATTCATCATGGGTTCCAGAGAATTGAGACCCTTAAGATGGGCGCAGGATGTTCAACAGTGGGATTCGGGACAGATGGAAGACATGCCAGAGAGCGTACGACGCTTTTGGACTACAAGCTTCGACCATTATTATCACTTCGACTATGAGACTACACTCGAAGGCCACCTGTTGAAAGGTGTTGAGCCATACCAAATGACCCTCCTAACATCTTCTGAGATTGATGGTCAAAAGTTGCCTTTCAAAGACGGTGACCTTGTCGGCTTTGTAGGAGCTTCTGAGGACGTGAAATTTCCGGGATCCAGTACGGCAGAATCATGGCCTTGTATCTACTTTCCCCTCAAGATGAACAAAGACCCCTTGGCAGCAAGCGACGCTCTCGGAGATTTCAAGGTTTCTCTGGAAAGAGTCAACGTCAGAGCTTTTGTGGAATCTGATGAGTCAGCTCAATATAGTGGGACCTGCAACCATCTAGGTCGGGGAGACGTCATGTTAGGGGTCACATTAACCAGGTACTTCGCCGCTGGCAAATTGCCTTCTAACTCCAGAGTGCAAGTGCTCATCAACGTGGTGCTGCAGCGAACGTACTCGAAATGTGACAAAGTTCGTATCAAAATACAGCGATCAGAAGGCTGGAAGTTGCTTAATGAGGTTGACGAATCTGGCGACGTCGATCTCACTGGGCAGGTGAATGAACCTTACGCATCTGCTTACTTAGCCCTGGCCTGTCAAGCATATGCAACGAGGACTGTAAATTCAATCTATTACGACGGTAAGTGCATGAGATAAAATATTAGGCTGAAAGACTATCTGACTGGAAGGTGAACAAAACAGCCCGTGATATCGTTGATTCCTGCCATGCTTGCTGACTATTTCTTGGTGCATGCCGAGTAAGTTCAAATTGACTTTATGTTAGATTGAGGCTATAGCAATGAAAAACTCCTTGCTTCTACGCGCTTTCCGTGCTGTATCCTTGTACGAAAATACCCCTGAGCCGACAGCAGATTCTGTGATCTGATAATTGTTTTGTTTGACCACAGTTCAAGCTTCGCGTTTTCTGTTCACAGGATGGATCAACCCCGGCTCATGCATCAGTCCTGAAAAAGTCTGCTCCTTACTTCCAAGCACTGCTGAGCGAGCGATGGTTCAGAGGCATGTCCTCTGAGGAGAAACGGGAGCTTCCTCTGCCTGTCCCTGCCGATGGAGAAACGGTCAAGTCCTTTTTGAAGTGCCTGTACGGAGTGCCGGTTGTCCTCCAGGTTCTTGAATGGAGGGGCACGAGCATGTTTGAGGTAAGTTCACGGTTGGGGGTGCTTACCTTCAAGATCAGTAAGGTTTGGAAAAGAGAAGTGTTGCTCCTGGAAGCTCTGCATGCAGAACCCTAAATGTAACTCTTAAACCATCCTCGAACGCGATGGTCAGAATCGCTCGTCCTGGTACAAAAGTAAGGATAAGAAGTACTTATGTGAATGAAAAAGAGACTCTTTGCTTGTTTCTTAAGCAGTCATTGCCTTAGCATGATCAGGAAGGAACGCGTTGTATAGTAAAAGCACTACGAAAACGAGATGCTTTCAAGCCTCAAAGCGGGCTCAAAGCACCCCGCGCTATCTTTCTGGCAGGACGTATACCAGCTAGCGGACGCGTGCAGCGCGCGTCAAGTCTGCTTCCAGATTGCGGAATGTGTGCAGATGACCGAGACGAACATCCCTTGGTGGATTGAGTGGCTGAAGGAAGAGCATCCGCAAAACGAATACAAGCCTATAAAGCGCAGAGTCTGTGAATTCATGCAAAAACACTTCGCAGCGAGGTGGGACTGCTTTGAGCCGGACACACTTCGCGCGCTTTGGGGAATGAATCAAGGGGATAGGGTCGCTCAAGAAAGGTTGAAGTGTGCCCTTAAGGAAAGAAAGTCAGCTAGTGACGGCTGAAGCATGATCGTGGAGTCGATCATGCGGCCGGAGGGCCGTTTAGAACCAAACCGCCTTTTGTTTGACATCGAACAGTAGGAGGGGAAAAAACTCATGGGTGACTTGTCGGCAAGAGTGAGCTTGTACTCACTCGCTGCAGGATCTTTTACCACTTACAGATTTGACGATTTTGGAATCGTCTTGTTCCATTTGGCAAAAAGAAGACTGCCGGAATACGGTCAGAGTCACACAATACTCATGGAGTACCCCAAGAGACATTGATTGAAGCGGATGTATTCCTCTTGACTACAACCGCAAGCAATGGTCCTTTATAGAGAAGATGAACCCACCGTCCGAAATCTTATTGCTTGCGTGCATTTGCGCGTGAATTGGGACGCGGTGGATTCATTACAACCATTTCAGAACGGTTTTGTGCCCCACCCCCAACCCTGTACAATTCTGCTTGTCTAGAGTGTCAATTAGTGGCATAATATATATATTACACGCAATAAGGGTAACTAGATTGCTTGGCGAGGGCGTAGAGCCACCAAGAATGCATTCAAGATCTCTCGCAATCCTGCATTTGAGCAAGAACATTTGAACAAGCATACAAGTTCATTGTAAGGAGGAGGACCATGACTTGGAGATACTCACAATGCAAGAAGCGCGAGCGTGCTTATTCCAAGTTCGCAAGCCGCTGCTTGGGACGCTAACGTTGAGTTATCAAAAAGGGCCGCGCCAATGATCATGGTTTTGTTTGTGGGATTCATGGTGTTAGAAGTATTTGCGCACTGCCACTCGGGCCACACT
>DF237575.1:0-49824 GCA_000708835.1 Klebsormidium nitens
ACTCACAAAAGTGAGATAAGATTTTGCTATTTCACGTAGCTTATTACATAGGCATCATGCTTTTTCGCTTCGACTGCATATGTTGAGCGCACCCGACACGGCACAGCCTCGACTCATCACGGCACGACACGTGCAAGCGTTCAAACTTCAAAGCTATCAACCTCAAGAGACACACTTTGCATACCAGTATTTGGCAGCTGCAAGCTGTGCAACAGAACCACTGCTGCTGCCTGCATCACAGTGCTCTTCAATGGCTGCAGTGTGTTCATATATATCTTCATATTTGATTCGCAGAGCATGCAGGGGAGTGCTCAATATAACCATGGTGTCAAGCATTCGACTGAATTCTTCGGGATAGAGAAGACAACCAGTATTGAACACTGCCAGACATAGCTGCTTCCGGATCCGGTATAGCCGGGCATACTTCTATTCATTTCAATTTTCAGATACTTTGCGGAGGAAACAAACTCTTGACTTGGGAGGACAGCAACTAGGTTGAACGTGTTTCGCTGCTTGCGGGTCTTATGATTATAAGTTCAACAGCTCGGCCGGCGGCGGGCGGCCGGGCGCTCGGCCCGGCCGCGGGCGGCCCGCTCCAAGTCCACCCCGCTTCAGCGCTGTCGACGTTGAGTTGTCCAGGGTGCCCCCCCCATCGGCTGCGATGCTGCCGAGGCAAGACCAAGTCCCCCCCCCTTGTAGCTGCTTCGCAGCCACAAGGTCCTTGAGTCCCCCCCCCATCCGACTTCGTTTGCTGGCCGCTAGTCCCAGCTGCCCCCCCCATAACAGTTACTACGGGGGGTACCGCTTCAAAATGACCCTTCCCTAAGATGTTTTCACACTTTTTTCGAGCCTGAGACACTAACAAAAGGAGTCTACTTCGTCGTACTTGCTTCATTGCATTGTCGCCACTTTCAGCTATCGGGCAGGGTTTCCCACAGCCGGCAAGAGAACCTGGACCTGGCCGGCCGAGACAGAACCCCGGCCGGTGCTGAAGGCACCCCGCCGCCTGGTTGGCCGGCAGAAAAGGCAGGCAGTTTGTGCGCTCAGCCGGCCGGTAGAGCCAATTGCCGACCACTCAGCCGACAGAACCGGGGGGGTGCCGGCAGCTAGCCGGCCGGGACAAAAGTGCGTGGGAAACCCTGCTATCGGGGCGCTCGCGCATACCTATCCGAAACCTTCGCGCAGATTTTGGCACTCTTTCGGCACAATGATTGGCACATGTTCCCTTCCGTTGCTCCGTTTCCGTTTTTCGGAATCCGTGGTGCGGAACATGGAGAAACATTCACGTACACTACTGACGTATACACTACGATCATTATGTGACTTATGGACTTTGGGCCGCTCGAATCGAAAATCTGAACGCTGCATGCCTTCTGTTGTCTTTGATGCCTGAGTCCTGAGATGTCAAGGAATCGCCCTTGTGCCCGATTTCCCCCTTTGGTGTGAGCCATCGAGCATGATCAAAAGATCAAATATGGCCAGCTGAGATCTATGTTTATGCAACCAATCAGAGGCTCAATCTGCTTGAGACCGAAGGAGCTTTGACTTATCCACACTGTCTGATCAGTGTCTGTGTATAGCTAGCCGTCGTCATCTCTACCGTCGGCGCGACCTGCTTAAAACCTTGACCATTACAAAGGATTCAATACAATGCGTTGCTCTTTCACTAGTATCCGTGACCACGCACTAACGTCGACTCGAATGCGTAAATGGCTGAGGATCAAGGAAGTCCTATGTAATGCCGGCGACTTTTTAGCAGACGAAGAGAGACGAAGTGTTCTTCCGATCTGAATATTGTACAAGATAAATAGCTTGCAAGTTAGTAAGAAACCTTAGCAGAGGGCGAGGACGGAGCGTCCGAATCGCTCTCACTGCTTTCTTCGTCCTTGATGGGGGACCCGGTTCTCGACTCTGATATCAAGATCATTTTGCTGCTATCCATTTCCACCCCTGGTAATTCTCCTCTTTTTGCATCACCAGTTTGTGAACGCGTTTCCGTCAAAGATTCCGCTGCCTTGTCGGATCTCGATTCCGTTGCGGATTCCGCTGCCAAGCCGATCTCCACCAGGTCCGGCGCCGACTTGACGGAAAGCAGGCCGCAGCCCTTCCGCTTTCCGCTATGAGATGACCGCTTGGAGCGCCGCAAAACGGACCCCTTTCCGGCGGAACGAATCACCGGACCGTCAGACAACACCGGACAGCCGCTGCCGTCCGGTTCACTGTCCGGTGACACCCGGCCTTTTCTCAAACTAGAGGCGGACGTTTCTTGCTTGCTGCTCTGCGCGAGCTTGGCCTGACTTACAACCCACCTGAAAGTAACGACGGAGATAAACGTCTTGAGAAGTGGATTGAAAGAACATGGATCAAAAAGCGCGTCAGAACCTTCGATCAGCAGAAATTTGCGGACCTGAACAATCTTTTCTTATCCCCTGCTCCTCGGGTCTGTTGGCAAAAGAACGGAGCAAGTAACGCAATAAGCTTCTTCGAATGAACATACAAACACATCCTTTCAAGGTTCTTGGAAGGTACGTACATTCCGTCGTGTTTGACAAACGCGATTCCGGCTACGATTCATCTCCTAGTCTTATCCACGTGTCCTTTGGGCACGAACACTTGAAAGGAAGAGAATAGGGCGTGGAAGAGGTCCTCTTTTGGCAACCCGATAAGTGAGTTCAATAATGGCGCCAATAACTAGGTTGAGGGCGGCTCACTTGTCCCACAGTTTTGACGCGCAGGAGGCGTGCAAATCCAACGCGGTGCAGCACTGGACGGACGACAGATGGACACGCGTCAGAGAGCTGGCCAAGACTCCTCGGAAGCCTAGCCAGGGGCGTGCGGTTTCATCGGGCCTCACTCGTATGCGGTGCGCCTAACTACAGAATGGGCACCAGTAATCCACATTTCGCGACTATGATAAGTCGGCTCTGAAAACCTAAACTCAAGTTTTGGACGTCAAAACGATTTGCTTTTACCTCTAGACCTTTCAAGCGGTGGATCTTAGCCAAGCGACTAAATGCTCACAGACCAGGCGCGTCGAGTTACCGGACTCGAACCGCTTCCGTTCCGTCGAATCATCAGCGGATTATCGCATTGCGCTGTTCTGAGCTGGCGAAGCGTCTCTTTTCAACGGAGCAAATGCCACGTGTGAGCTCACCTCTTCCCACGGTCGACTTGACACCTTGAGAAGGAGGTACCGCCAGCATATCTGATTCTGCGAGTGCGCGTCATGCTCTACCTGCGCAGATGACGTCATGCTCTTGTCATGGGCGGCGGGAACTTGAGATGAAGTCAACTTTTAGCAAAACGTGCTTGCACCTTCGCGAAGGGGGACAAAAAGGAGAATGAAGAAACGCCAGGAGAGAACTTTACAGGCACGCGTTTGTGTTCACGTCTGTGCGACATTCTGCAAGGCTGTGCTTCTCCTTTTATGAGGTGTGCGCTGAGTGCGTTTAGACGGGAGCGAGGCGCGCGCGTCTTCAGATGTCTGTCTGACAGTACAACGTGTAAACCGACCGGGTAAATCGGAGGGGAGGCTCACCGGCAAGCCGACCCGTATCTTGAGCACGGTGTGCCACCACCGCTCGTACGACTGCTTGAAGTCTGTGACAATGGCGGCCAAACTGCACGGGATTTTGTGTTGCTTCACATGTCTCGAATCACTGGAACGGTTCCAAAGGAAAGTGGTGTCCTAAGCGGTGGCGTGTAGAGCACAAGGACGAGGCCAAAAAGCAGAAGTGGGAGGAATGACGACGTCAGAGCAGATTTCGAAGAGCCATTTCTATTTGCTCGTAGGAGAAAGACGAGAAAAATGGTGAGAGCTCCCGAACGCAAGCTCGAACAGCAAAGCGGATTTCGAGTGAGGCGTTTGTCATGAGTAGGCGGAAAAAGGAAAGGAGACGGGTTCTCAGATGAGGATTGGATGTCCAAAACGATGGCATCAAACAAGCTGAACCGCCAGCATACCATGTTTGTAATCAGAACATTTTTTATTATTTTCGAGCGACGACACAAAAAGTTATCCCCGGCGAGGGCCACCGAGGGAGCCACCTACAGGCTGCAACGGGATCCCCGTCAGAAAAAAGGTAGCGTCAGATCCGGATTGTCAAAGCTGACGTGAGCAGCCACGAAATTGGACTCTGATGCTGACGTCAGCAGCTGAGAGACTTCGATGCTTATTTTCCTGACGTAACCGCCACAAACGCCCACCTGTTAAAGACGAGGTCCTTGAACATGAGCTCCTTCCGCCGGCTGATGCCCAGGGCGCCGTACCGGCCTCCGTTCCGCACTACGAGAACGATGTGGCGGAACTCCTGAACGGAGCGGCCATGAAGAACAAAGCTGTTCAGCAGAAAGGCGGAAGCGCGAAGAGACCTCTTTGACACTGACCAAGATTGGATGCGGCCGGGGAAAAACGAAGGCACGAAAGAGGTTTGCGAGTCTTATCGTTTCGGCGTTCAAGAAGCTTTATCATAGCAAAGAGCAACGAAGTGGTCAGGCTTTATGTCTCTCAGCTGATTGGACCGAAAGGATATGAAGAGCTACAAAGCCGAGGCGAGGCTTGAGCTTCGATTGAAGTCGTGAAGATAGGACTCCACAGAAAGCGTGTGATGACCCGGTCAGGAAGAAGCTCTCACCTGGCCATCAACTGCCGTCTTGAAGCCAAGCGGAATCCGATCGATGTCCAAGCCCGACTGCAAGCAAGAAATAGACCCATTTGGCAAGGCAAAAGTATGGTGAAATCCTTGGACAGATACGCTTTCAACGATCAGTCCTTCACATCCTCAACTGGTGCAAACTCAGTGGAAAGGAGTTTTTCTGGCCGTCTCATCGGCACCCTTACATTTGACTCGTCAAAAGTTTCACCTGATTGGTTGGATAGTCAAGAAGGACTTTGCTGAGCGTCGACTTACCGTCAAAAGAAGTGCCAGAAAGACGGCCTCTACGCACTTGATTGGCAGAGCATCGCGTATGATCTGTGAGGAAACGGCAGCTGATCAGACAAAAGCTACCTTTTTCTTCACCTTTTCCATCAAGCTTTGGCATGACTGGGCAGAGCAATAAGGCTAGCAGCCAACGAGCCATTTGCAGACCAGTTTGCCAATTCTACAGATTTGATTGGAAACCCCAGAACATCTCCAAAACTCCTGGCATTCAGGGCGAGGGAGTCAGGCAATCTGGCAGCCTTCCCAGAACTCAAGCTTGTGAACTTTGACACCGGCTTCTAAGATGATGTAGAGAGCGCGTGAACTGAAGAAGAAGAACAAGGCACCAGTGCTCAGTATTGTCATCCTGAAGCGACTGACAGAAGTGTCGACTTCTGGGGCATGTCGAACGTTTAACACAGGGAAGAGCGCCCCTACCTGCCGCCCGGTGTCAACAATGCGCTTCAGAGGCCGCTTCTTGCGAACGTTGAAGTAGGTCTCTGGGGTGTAGTTGTACTCGAACGAGCTTATGAACTGCAGACAGACGGTTTCGAGTACTGAAGAAAAGACTATCAAACGGGTTATTCAATAAAAGCATCTCGGATTACCCCAGAAGCCGAGTGCGTTGCTTCATTCGTGATGAATCTGTGGTCGCCTTCCCCTGTCGAGGTCGACTAACCCCAATGGTCAACGGCATAACGGCATTCCCTTCCAATCTGTACCAAGTGGCTTCCACAGAAAGCGTTCTGAAGTTGATGAACACCACTAACCCAGCAGCATTCAGCTGCCTAACAAGTCTCACACGGGTCCAGATCACGATCAGCAGGCGCTTCTGTTCTGCGGATACACCTGTTAGCAAGCTACTGGAGTCAGCAGCCCTGTTACAGCATTGCATTGCACACACTCGTTGGGACAGTCCGAACGGTGGTGCAGATCAGTTTGTTTCAGCAAACACCACCCCAAAAAACGTTCCAAATTTCAAGGGTGCCCCTTCCTTTCTTGAGCATGCTGCACAAACGGCGCGATCACCTGTAAAGGCCCTATTACACCTAATGGGCAAAAGCAGGGACTGCAAGTTTTCTTTGCATACAGCTGACCCCACCTGCTGAATTGCTCTGAGTCGCTGCCGCAGCGGCAGCTTAGCAAGTCCCTCAGGCAGTACCGGACGTGGTGGCGCCGGACCCACTCCGGACGGCTCTGATTCGGATGGCTCTGATTTGATCGAGCAGCCCATTGGCGAAGAGAGTGCGAGACTCGATGATTTTGAGATGTGGCAGGGGGTGAGTCCTAGCAGGAAGTCACTGGTGTGCTACGGTAGGGACTCAAATTTGAGCATGAGTATGAGTCGCCTTGACGAGGCACCATTCATGCACCATCTGCTTTGCTCGTTGCTGCGCAAACTCGTTGGAGGACCTATATCACCTAAAGTGCAGCGCACATACGCCTCTACTCAGTAGATCAGTAGCATACAAGTCTCGAATCAGACTAACAGCGGGATCTGCCCCTTCATCACAAATGCGGAGAGATCCGATGATCGACCAGCTTTGAGAACACAGCATTGGGAAGCCGCCTTCAAGGGCCACTACAAAATTGCTTCGCGCCTTTCTATGCGCTTCAAGTTCAAAGCTCTCAGAGTCAGAGTCAGAGGTCTCCGGCTGGAGTGGACCCCAAATTGACGTGATGTCAACGATCTACGATCATCTACGGTCTCAAATCCATTCGGTCTGGCTATGGACGGACGGACGGCCGGATTGACTACATGTATGACTGCGCGCGCAATCGCAAGGGTAAACCTGCTGTGGATTGAAGGTTGCAAAGGCAGTCTCTCGAATTTTGCTGTCAGTGTTTAGGACGTACATGCCAAAGTACGCTACCTATTGATTGCAGGTAGGTATTGAAAAGACTCATGAACAGTACACCCAATTTGGGACCTGCATGTGAGAATCTGGAGAGGCGGCTTCCTATTGGCCAGCTTCACCGCCGATGTTTGCATCCACGCGCAGCTTGGATTGGGGTAGGTAGAGCCTTCACCAATACCTAGTTCTTATTTCCTCTCTTCTTATTTCTCCTTAAACTTTGAAGCTTCAACCGTCAGGTACTAGGTACCTGAATTCGTTGCTATCCATAGGAGTCAGGGACCTCACTAGCAGGACCTTCGTAATCTTGAGTTTGAATAAGCGTACAGGTAGGCAACTGTTATGACCTCATTTAGCACCTCCCTCGGCTGCATCAGCCATCCGCAATCAAAGCGCAAGCTAATCAAAGTGGTCTGCTACTAGCTAATCAAAATTAACATGCTTGGGCAGGTGCCTCCTTTTCTTGTCTACCAAGGAGGCCGTCTGATTGACCTGAGCTGTCACCACCTGTTGCTGATGACGGGAGCTGCAATGTGTTTCAAGTTCGTCGCAGACCTTCGATTGATGGAAAATAGTGGTGCAGCAATAGGCAGCTGGAAAGCCCTTCTGGCTGGCTCTAGGCGTTATTGAGCTGGCTGCAAAAGAAGGGTTTTTCTTAATCCAGCTCCTTGCGCCACATTGTCAATAAGCGCACGCAAAGATGGAGTACCAGAGGTGCACCAGAGGAGGGGCGTTCAGCAACTTTGTAAGTGTGCTCACCTTCCCTCCGTTCTTCAAGTCAGCAAAGTCCAGTTTAGATACTAGAAAGCCTTGTGATTTTTGCTCTATAGCGTCACATTGCAGGGGTGTGCAGGTAGGTGCCGACACTAGCTGTTTATCAAAGGGTTTCAGAAGAATTCTTTCAACTTTAGCTTTTCTGTCCTGCGCAAATGGTTGACAAAATGTAGTGGTATAAGCAACCACGATTTGGATTAACAACCAATCAAGCAGCACCAGCTGCCAAGAGAAATGATTCTGCATCAGGGCACCTGTATCAGCGAAAAGCAGCAGCAAGAGGGGTGAGGAAAGAAAGAAACCCTTCATTGGATCATTCAAACTTACTACTTAGAAGGCATCTGTAAAGATCCTAGTGGCCCGCGTGGCAGCCTTGGTAAGACGAGAGAGACGAGAGAGAAAACACTGCCATAAAAACTCAAGGAGGCTGAGGTCTTTCTGATTTGAGAGCATGAAGGGAAGGGTTTGTCATAAGAACGACGTAAGTTAGGGGCACTGCCCCCATTACATGAGAGCCTGAGTACCCGCAGATCAATGTGTGTGCAGAACAATTCGGATCCTTTTTTCTAGGATTTTACGTACCTCAAATAGACACTTCCTCTTTGATGCCAGGGTCAAAGCCAAGCCGAAGGGACTTTGCACTAGGGACTTTGGAAGGAGTCTGCGCTGGTTGCGCAGTTTTCCAGATGTTTGCGGATCGAAAATCCTCTCGGAACCTTTTCCGCCAAAGCCAGCCCCGAGTCCTGCGGGGCATCCATTCTTCCTCAATCCAATCAAACCACGTCCTGGACATGTGACCATCAAAATATCAGGGTAGCTTACAGGGCAAGCCCTCATGTGAATTGAACAGGGGGTCCTTCCTGAGTCGACCCTTTTCAATGGCTTGCCAACCAAAGTAATCCGTCTAAGGAGAGCTCTTCGCAACCAACTTCGCGGTACCAAACCCGAAGAGCACCAACTGCAAGCAGGCATCACATATTGGCTCTTTAATAGCCCCCTCTGGCATGCGTTGCAGCGGTCTGTGATGCTCATACGCTATAGTTTGGGTTGCTTATTAGCCCTGAGATTCCAGGAGAAAGATACAAGGCTCGCCAACCAAGTCCTCGAATCTAAAGCTTACGATGCGTTCATGTGCAAACCCCCAGACTAAGGCCTCCAGTGCTCAAATGCTTCTCGTAGCCTTGTTCGACCGTTAAGCGAGACGAGACTTGCCAATCCGCTCTCCTCCGGCTCAGCGCCACCTGAATTGCTCATAACATTGCTCGTCTTGCACGCTAACATCAACGATTTTATTTTTCGTGCTGCCCCGTCTCACATAAGGTGTTAGAGGGTTTTTATAAAGAAGCTCTGTAAATTATCATCACGTCAGCTTTCACCAAACGTCGCTCTCAGGTGCACTTTGCAGGGCACACCGCTTTCAGGGAACAATCAGCAACAGGTTCTACTCGCATTGGCGTCAGCAAGAGTAGATGCGTCTTGAGTTGGCGACTGCAAACGAGCGCCCTTCTCCCTTTCGAGATAGTGGCTGAGGGGCGTGCTCGTCATCCGTGACGTTTTCCTGACGTCACTCTTCCATCTTCGCAGTTGAGCGCCCTCCCCCGCCTCAACGCGGGGCTGAAAGGCGTTTCCAACAACCTGGCCGCGTACGACTTTTTCAACTGTCTGCGGAACGAGACCCAGTGCCGTTTGGGGGAGCTCGAGATTGCTGACGTGACAACGCTCGCGGTCAGGGCGTTCACCGGACGGCTGGGGGGGCGTCCGGAGAAGGCCTCGGACCCCCGGAACTATGTCCAGGTGAGGATGTTGAAACTTGACAACGTGAATGGAAGTATCGTACCAGAATATATTTTGAGAAACGATGAAAGGTTGTGCTCCTAGAAGTTAGTCTGGGTAGAGCATTTGTGCTTGGAAGAGACTGCTCCGATGGTCGAAAGTGACGTGACGTCTCGCGAATGGCTAGACGCGGCTTCAACAAAGGTAATCAGCAAATTGCGCGCCGAATCACTTCTGGGCCACTCAAAAAGCTCATGGAGAACACCTGACCCGCTTTCTGGACGAGCAAGACAATCCTTGATTCATCTACGCTCCTTCCCTTTTGCCTGTGAATGCAACTAGTTTGTGCCGATTGTGAATCCGTGTACGAACAACGATCCGGCCAACGATTCGTTAGCTGTTCCTGACGCTTTAAACACGCTACGTTTCTAAGATCTGTGCACGTGGGTGCATCATTGCGAAAGGCTGCACAGGACAGGACCGAGAATTCTCTCTTGGGTGCCCGTAGATTTCCGAAGGAATAAAGAGTCAGCTTGAAACCCATCTGCAGAATTTTGACCGAGTCCACGCTCAAAGAAGAAGTGAAGGGGCGAAGTAACCTTGTCTGTTCATAAGGGTTCTCGTTGTCTTCCGCAGGCCCTCGCCATCTACTCCTACATCGGCCTCGCCCTCGCGCTCCTCTCCACTCTCGTTCTCTTCGCCACCCTAGTTTGGCTCTGCCTCCGCAAATCGCAGCGGAGCCTGTCGTTCTTCCGGCGGGCCGTCGCGTGGTCGCGGCCGGCTTCGCGCCGGCAGTCGTCGAAGCACGGCAGCTCTATACCTGACCTGCCCAAGTTCGACGTCGGAAGGGAGGCGCGCCGGCGGCGCTGGGCAAGCATCTTGCTCGGTTTCTACGCCCTCGCAACAGTGTGAGGTGTCCGATTTCAAGATTGTGCAAGGTTTTGGGAAAATGCCGTGCCCACGTTGTAAACTTTGCTCAAGTGTACCAGAGAAGAACGGCCCCGGTTTTGCGGATTGACTGGTACAAGTATAAGAAAGCTCTTTTCTGTCGGTCGCACGAACCCAAGTCTGTCCACAGAATGTTTCGATATCTGAAATGTTCAGGGACGAAAGGGAAAACGCTTCGATCCTGTTCAGTCAGAGTCTAAAGGGTCGCAAGTCGCTCCTGCACCTCACAAAGAAACTTTTCACACCTTCTTCCTCTTTGTTCTTACTTCTCTTTCAATCAAAGTGGTTTGACCCGAAAACAGCGCATCCGAGAACGTTTAGGAAGGTCATTGTGCATGTTCCTTCCCCGCAGTTGCTTCATCTTCGTCGGCGTCTTCAAGGGCGCGCTCGCGCTCGCGCCGGCCGCGCAGCGCGCGCTGGTGCGCTCGCCCACGAATCTCGCGGGCGTCGTGCGCGGGCTGAACCCTCCGCTGCAAACGTTCCTGACCGCGTCGGGCGCCAGCATCTCGGACACGTTGCGGCAGGTAACCAAAAGTTCGTCTTTTTTGCAAGTGAATGGAATTTCGGCAGGTGATGTCCGTCTTAACAACAGAACGAAAAGAGGTTTTGGCAGGGTCTCTCCTAACGGTACTTTGAATCATACTGCTGAGGACGGTACGCTTGTCTGATCGACTCTTGACTGTGGTCAGTAGGGGCACCACTCGACACCAAGATGTTCTTGAAGTAGATGTTCCCTGTCTAACGCGGTGACGCATTGCATTTCGACAGAGAAACGACGGGGAAAACCTTATTTCTTTCTGGGGGGGAAATTTTCCACGAAGCAAGTCATTGTGCCGGAAAACTGAAGCAGATCAAAGATGCTTTCAACCCTTACAGGTGAACGAGAGCATCGTGTCGACGGTGGACTTGGACGCGCTGAGGCGCGACGTGGAGTGTGCGGAGAACGGCCAGCTTCAGCTGCCGAGCAACGGAACTCTGGAACTGGTCCTGGGCGCCGTGCAATCAACGTATGATCAGATACCAGGTACGAGGCGAATCTTTAGTCCTTCAATTTGTGGTATACGGTAGAGCTTGGGGGGCTTTTCTGCCGGAAGATTCTGAGGCTTAGTGTTCAGGATTCGTGATTCTATTACGAATCAGGATAAATCAGAAGGCAAAAGGGCGCCAAAATCGATAGAGACTCTTAGTGAAACTCTGCTCGAATCTGATATTCTGTGGTGTTTTTGGAGTGGCCAAGAATCCAAGACATGCTCATCCCTTCTATTCCGCTACAATACCCTTGGGGTGACGAAAGATACACGAGCGGAAGAAGCCGAGAACTAAGCAAGCCCGTCAAACAACAAGAACGTGTCTTTTACTGGACACGTTGCATAAATGAGGAAACACTTTGTGGGTTGTTTTCAGATTCTCTGACTGTGGGACTGCAAATAGAGTCCGCGCAAGAGGAGACTGCGAACCTGAGTCGGGTGCTGCCACCTGTCAGCACGACGTTACAGGTACGACGCAGAAACAAACAGTGCTAAAATAGACACTGTGCACAGAATCAAAGATTCTTTGAGTCGAAGCTCTTGCTATCCGGAGCTTTGATTATTATGCCCCGCCAGGGATGGTGATACCTAGAAAGAGAAATAGCAAGCAATCTAGGTCTCATCCGCTCCTGCAAATCTGTGGCTCTTCGTAAGGTCTTTCAGGGTCGCAAAATAAGCATCGCTTTACGCACAGAGATGGCCACTCACGTTCTAACAAGTAGATCAAGCTTGCGGTCGACTGGGCCACAAAGGGTCTGATCCAATGTCATGCTGCACCCTCTGTGAAACCAGCACCTTGTAAGCCTGCTCCGCTTAAACGCCTTATCCGATACTCCGCAGGCCCTCTCTTCGACGGGCATCGAAGCGGCGATTCTTGACGTGGAGACGCAGTTGTCCGCTTTGAAGCGTTCGATGACTCTTCTCATCAACGGTCAAGATAAGTTTGGCTCCTTCCAATCGACGTTCCTGGAGGCCCTGTCAACGGCCGAGGGCTTCGTAGATGGTGACGGTACTGGAGGGCTGATCAGCCAGCTAGAGGGCCTGCCTCTCAAGGTAAAAGCCCAGGGTCATCTGCAATGTTTGAAACTGTCACCATACAGCTGTCCTTGCCTTTCGAAAAGAGCTGACGCTATTTTCAGACCCTTTGCATGTCTGTAGCTTTTTTGGGACGGACATCTTTCCGAAACTGGTTGATCGTGCTCTTCTGGTTGCCGACCAATGTATGCAACGGTAGAACAGAAGCCGTTACAAACAGTCGAAAGAGAGCTCCGGGGTGAGAGTCCGATCCTGTCTCATTTTCAGAGACAACTCTTTCCTTCCGTACAGGGCTGTGTGCTTTGTCCTGGCGGCGCTCAATACCGCCAAGGACTGCTGGCGACGCTGAAGGACTTTCGGAGCGCTCTGCTGAACGTTACCGCCTTCTCCGCGGATCTGGATGCAATCCTGCAAGAATTCTCGAAGTGAGACGCAAAACCCTGTTATAGTTCGTGAATTTGTGCATTTCTACCCTCTCGAACGTTCGATAAATGGTTCAACAACTTCGAGGGCTACGACTGAGCCTGTACGTATGCACCTCAAGTGACGTTAGAAAAGAAGGAAAACGGCAAGTGTCTAGCCGTCAACGCCAAACGAGAGAGTCTGCAATGTCATCTGTGCCCATGTCAATCTTGGGTTGCTCTTTCAAGATCGCCGCGTGACCAACTCATTAGTCGCCCACCCCCTGAACTCGGTTTCCTGTGACAAGCAACACCGACGGCTCGTTGGACACGTGGCCCACAAGCAGGCCGAATAGAGCAGCCTTCCTGCCCGTCCCGAAAGAGAGCAGTCGTCTTCTGGCCTGGTGCAGGTTCGAATATACCCGAACCGGTCTCTTACTGCGAGTTCGAGGGCAGCCATGCATCGACGCTGGCTTGTCGCGCTCCACAGGACCTCTTTTTGAGCATCTTGTCCGACTTGCGCGCGCTTGCGGCCGGCATGCGCGCGCTCGATACTTCCCTCATCCGATCGTGCTTTGATTCATAACCCTAAACCCTCTTTGCGCAGTTTGCCCGACCTGCGCGCGCTCCCGCCCAGCATGCGCGCGCTCGACGGCGCGCTCGTGGCGCTCCCCAGCTTCTCTCAGCTCGCAGCGAACCTGACGCTTTTGGACGGCGCATTGGCGTCCGGCGGCCTCTCCGGACTGTACGAAAGCATGCAGATGATTCTTAAGTCTCCGGAGACCGTGAACGCTGCTCTTGGAACACTCAGGTGAGAATAGTTGTGCTTCATCCGATTGCGGGCAAAAGGATCGGCCCTTCGTAACCTCGAAAAGCACGAAGATAATACATGGTTCTATGGAGACGGTGAACTCCGTTTTGGAAACACTCAAGTGGGGAGATTGTGATTCAAAGGTTCGAGGGAAACATAGACCATCGTAGGAGTGTGCGAAAAAGAGATTGACAAAGATGGAAGCATTGTGACACATGGAGAAGCAGAGAGGACAGGTAAAGGCGGGCTTATCAGCGGTTGGAATCCAGTTCATTCCCTTGCACTCAACTCATACCGTTCACGCAAAGTAATGCGAACGGTCCGAAAGTCTTCAGCCACAGAAAAGATCCACAGAAATTGTGGTTCGGCTCTTGCTTACACACTTTAGACAAGGAGGATTTTTGATGCCGTCTTTTGACGTTGAGCTTTCCTATCCTCGCGGTTTACGGAGAGATGATGACGTCGTCGTCCACGTGCAGCGCCCTGTCCGGCAACCTGACCCAGCTGAACGGCGCCATCGACACGTACGGTCCGTGCGTCCGAAACATCCGCGAGCAGCTGGACGTCGTCAACACCACGCTCGTGCACCTGCCGCACGTGAGCCGCGTAAACCGCTTTTTGGTATATTCAAACCCAAGATTGTCGGGATGAGGTTGACGGGCCTCAAGTTTGGTCGAAGTAGCCGCGCAAACGTGAGTAGGTGTCGAAGGTGGCGTCTTTAGATCCATATCGCCTCTCACCGGAACAATATCACAGCTTTACCTAAGAACCGCCCGCGTTTTTCGTCCTTGGCCGCAGAACCTGGACGGCGTCCGCAAACGGCTCCAAGGGATTCGGACGCACCCGCTGATTCTGCCAAACTTCTTTGTGATCGAGGTAAGCAAGCTTGCATTCCAAAACGCCTTTCGCAAATGCACTTAAAATCCCTTTTGCGCACCCTTGAATGAGGAGCTAGCTCGCTTAGATTTCAATGGTGCGGGATTGTGTAGGTGACAGTATTACCGATCCTTCAAGGCGCTCTTTCCTGCTTTGAACCTCTGAAGTACGTGAATCTGTGACTTCTCATAAGCAATCCTGTGCGTGTCAGATTGAAAGCCGGTATAAGCGTTCGAGACCAGGTTATCGCACCCTTAGCTTTCTTGAGTCCGCTTGCAAATCTTACTCGCGCTCATAGTTGCACGTTTCTTGCAGAACTCTCTGCAAAGCTTCCTCTTGAGCGTCCAAATGGTGCTCCCCATCATCGGACAATACCAGGGCCCCTTCGCGCGCGCGGTCAATCTCACGAATCAGGTGATGCTTGCAGCCATGATACAGGGTTCAAATGCTTCTCAAACTCCGACGGCGAACAGGTTCGAACTCGTCACATCAGCTTTCCGCTTGTACTTTCTTTGAACAAATTTGAAGGTGCTCTGTCAGAGTTTTCGAAGTCGGTCGACGTACTGACCTCGCAGTTTGCCCCAAGCTTTGCAACGGGTTGCCAGCGTTCTGCTCCATGTATGTTTCGACCGTGCGATAAGACGGCTGCCCATCCTTAGGTAACAATTATATAAACTTTGTGGACGCTGCCATATGTCAGCTTGCCCGATATGCTATTGTGTCTCCTTACAGCTTACCGGTGATCTGAGTCCGGCCAACCTCACCAATCGAGCGAGCGCGCTCGCGCACAAGACGTGGAGCCTCGAGCTCCAGGCCGCGCAGGTCGACGCGGCCGCGCCCGCGCTCGCGCAGCTGAACACGTCAGCACTGCAGCTGCAGAGAGTGCTGCGAAGCGTTGCAGGTGATTGAGACTCCTTGAAGTTGGCGAACCCTCTCGTGCACGTTCACAGTCGTGTCGCTAGCTAACTAAGTCACCGGCTTCCATTTTTGTAAAAGCAATCGATCAAAGAATATCCACCTGTGCCTGCGGGAATTTCAGTGCTTGGAGACCAGTGAGCTTTTTGTATCAATTATCACAACGGAAACGACTGTGGTTGTAATACATTTTGCATAATCGTCGAAGAAGAAAAGAGTCTCGGGCTCCCCGAACATTTCATTCAAGGGACCAACATTGATTGCCTCATTCCTTTCAGCCTTGATCCGGGCAAAGCTAAGGCACTGTGAGTTCTCAACCGGCCTTCGTACATTAACACGGCTACTTGACTTACCCTTTCCGTTCCTATCTTTCGAACCAGACTCCCTTTCTTAACCCTCTCCATTATCCTTCTCTAGATGCCAAGGCCCCGCTGCTTACGGCGCTGGGCATTGCCCTCTCCCCCTCAGCCACCGACAGCGCAACCCTCCTCAAAACGGGGCCTCAGCTCATTCCGGCCATCACCGCGTTCCGGTCAGCGGCCGGAACCGCGTTGGCCGGCACTCTACCGAATATCGCGGCTCTTTCTGCGGGGCTTAGCCCACTCCCGGGTTTGGAAGAACACGTGCGAGACCTGCAGGGTTATCAAGCAAACATCGAGGTGTTTGCTAAACCCGCACTCAGCGATCTGGTGAGGATCGAGCGTTTTAAGGTCTTCTCTAGCCATAGGCAGCGAAAACTTTCCTGCAGGTTGAAAAGTGACGCCTACTGAGATTTCTTGCGTGATCCTTCGCAGAAAGCTGGCTATCTGCCGGCAACCTTTGAATCTTTGGACCTTGTTGGACAGGGCTTGTCAGTCTTGCGACCATCGGGATTTGAAGAATATAATTTTGATTTCTTCGAGGACTCAAAATCACTGACACCAAAAATCAGCCGGCTGCGAGCCTCGCTTCAGACCTGCAGAGAGGTCCTGCACTATGAGAGGAAAGCTTTCAGTTCTTCACCACTTCTTCGAGGATGACAAATATCGAGACCGGCCGCCTGAGCAAGAAATCGGCTGACCCTCATTTCCTCTCTTGTGAGCCGCAGCTTGTCGGCCTGGCGGGCGCGCTCCAAGCCCTGCCAAACCTCGCTGACGTCAGCGCGTTGTGGGGCCAGCTGTCGTTCCAGGCGCCCGCCGCGCCGCTGAACCTGACGTCAGCAATCGCGGCCGCGCGCCGCGTGGGCGCGCAGCGCCTCATGAGCGCCGAAAACTTCACGACCGTGTACCAGTACCTGGACAGGGTGCGTCAGCGTGACGTCACAAGCACTCAACACATTTTTAAGATGGAGCCAAGAGGCCATGTGATTGACAGGAAAGCAAGGTTTCGAGAGGAAAGGGTGTTATAAAGCCCGATCGAAACAGCGGCAAACTCGTCGAGGGAAACTAGATAAAGTCCACTCGTTCCTATTTTTGACGACGGCGTCGGGGGATCGGTCCCCCTGACGTCAAACGGCGACTGTATTGTTTGCCCCTCTGCACTTGCGTCGCCGACAGGCTCAAGTAAGTTAGCGGTGACAGTCTCCGAGCCCAGGTCTCGAAACGGGTTCTGACGTTTTGGGCCAACCCGGTCATACGCCCTCTTTAGTGCCAACTCGCGGAGCCTGGCCGGAGTCACGCATAGCTCTGCTTAAATAAAACGCTTCAACTCTTTCCGCAGGCGGACGATCTTCTCTACGGCTCCGGTGACGTTATCCTGACGCAGCTCGAGCCGGCGTCCGTGCACGCCTCCCTGACCGCGAACGGAACGGGAGCCGCCGCGACCGGAATCCTGGACGCCTTCAACCGGGTCTACAACCTCGCAACTGGGGACAATTCCTCGACCGGTGATCCGTTCGATTCCGCTGCGATACGAACCGGTCTGAAGATCGTCGGCCGGATTGGTGCCGGTCCAAACGCGTCCCGCGATTCCGCGGCGTATCTGGCGAGAGTGGCGGACGTTGCGAATGGAACGGCGGAAGTAGAACGGAACGGTAAGCGCGACTATGCGCAGAAAGCCATTGATGTCAGATAAAATTTTCAGACGCCTCTTCCGAAACAGCTCCCTCATCACATTTTTCTGCCATAGACCTCTCGATAAACTTATGTTGGGGTGTGATTTGTGCAGCAAGATGTCAGTTACAGAGGATCTTGAAAAGTGGTAACTTACAAAGCCCTTACTGAAACCACAAATTCAGACGCTAAGACAGCAAACAAGCGAGCCCTCAGGTGCACCCGTTTCGTTGGGCCACACGTACAGATCCGTTTCCGCTGCGTTACAGGTTCCGCCGGAAGGTACTTCACGTTCCATGGCGCGTCCTGCCTGACGGACGACTGCCTGTCCAATTCCATCGACCTCCTGTTTAAGGGATCCCTCTCGCAAGCGGCTGACGTCATCTTCGGTGAGCCCGCTGTGACTCGACAGAAGCTGAACCCTCCAAGATCTCCGAAGCGCTTTGGCTAGTAGGTGGAAGCTGCTCTTCGCAGCGCATGAAGAGCGGCTGTTATAGAAGAGCGACCGACGGGGAAAGCCTCATAAAAGCGAAACTATTACAGCTCTGCATGTGAGCAGATCAGCTTTGTACGCAGTTGCAGCCCTTTATGAAAACAAAGTCTGATCTGGAGGACGGTCACGTTGGTCTCATTTCTTACTCTCCTGGACTTTTGATTCGCAATGGAGCATCAACAGCTTTCCAACAAAATGACCATTCTTCTGGGTGATCTATATCTGTGACAAGAAGCTCTGATTATGCCGACCTTTGCTACTTGAAAGAGCCATCTGCTTCTGCTTCATGCAGAATGTGCAGAACAAATACCAGTAACTAATTCCTCCTGGACGCTGCCCGGTTGCAGGTACCGGGGCACTATCGGCCTGGCAGCTCTCCATCCAGGGTACCTTGGTCATAGCGTATGTCGTCCCCGCGTCCGCGGCCGCGCTTGCCGCGCTGAGCATCGTCTTCGCGAGGCCGTGGCTGGCCATTACCGTCGCCGCTACGGTGACGGTTATCAGTCCGTTTGCGTTGCTTATCAGCGGAGCGCTCGAAGCGCCAATCGGTGAGACTCCTAACACCGGTCAACCATTCATTTGCATCTACTAGTTCATGGAGCGGGACTGTTGTAATCGATCTCGCTGAGCTTTCGAGCAATGAAAACAGGACTCAGAAAGATCCGGTATAAGGCTTCCTGCTTCTGCCAGTGATTTCGCACTCACCCAACTGCAAGTGAGATAAGAAGATGACAAGCTACGTGGTGCTTGTATAATGAGAATAACGCTCTGATGCCTCACCTCTTAGGCGAGTCGTCTCCTATCCGTTGGTCAACTCAGATGTAACCGCTTGCTTTGTCCTTCGTTAAGATGAGGTTTGCGTCCGACGCATTGTCAGCAGCTTATGCGGACGTCCGGATGTGGTGTAGGTCTTTTGGCTGCGGACGCTTGCGGCTCGTTCGCCAGCCTGACGGTCAAGCTGCTCGACACGACAGCCGCCGACTACCACGTGAGCTTTGCCGCTCGATCTGAACCTCTTCTGACGCTCACTGACCGAGAGATGCGAAGAAATACTGGAAATTATCACCAGGTATCGAGAGCCTCGACTCAGCTACTATTCGCGCTCGGAAGACCTTCCTTCTGCTGAGGTCTCGAGTCAAAGTGTTCTCCATATTGTTGTCGAAGTCCGCGTCGAGTTTTCGGCCACACGGCGGATAGCTCAAAATGTCAATGACTCACGTCTGAGCGAACGAATGCGAATTGATGTCAAAGACGTCAAAGGGCAACCAAAGAGATCTAGGGTTTCAATATGAGCATCAAAACCAGTCGAGAGATGGTGAGTAATGCTGCGTTCAGAAGCAAAGCGAACCAAATGAATGTTGTCTCTCCTAAAGCTGCGCGTTTGAAGTTGAGTTCTCCGTGCTTCCAGATGGCCCTCTCGAACCAGTCCGTTGTAATAAACCCCGGCGCGGTTGCGGCCGCGGTCTTAGGCGGGGAGTGCGCAGCGGCGAACGACGTCACGGCCATGTGGCACAACGTCAGCAGGGCGGTCGTGCCGTACTTTCCGACACTAACGGCGTCATGGCTGGGGTCACCTGACGTTACACAGGGCTTCCAGGCGGGGCAGAAACTGGACGTGAGTGACGTCAAATAGGTGCTGCAAAGAATAAGAAACTTTTAATGCCAGCCCTACATTTCTTACAAATGCATTTGATCGATTGAACGGTTTCCGCTGCGTCCGCAGATGCATGTCCTAGGGCGCAACTCCGCACCCCCCAGTCCAGATGCGAACAATCTTGCGCTGTTTGATGTACGGGTTTCGGCAACCTTCGGCTTGAATCTACTCGCAAACTTCCTCTTAAGTCCCTGGAATGCACCAAATTAAACTAAGCGTGCACCTATGATAATTGCAGGCGATTGTACGGAACGGCTCCGCGGAGCTGGGCGCTCTCCTCAAGCAACTCGTCCAGAGCGGCGAGAGCACGGCCAGCTGCCAACGGGTAAGTCACGCCACTCTAGTTTCTCCTATGTGTCACTGATTCATTCCGTGAAATAAATTGCTTGCGAGCGTCCGTTGCTCCCAAAGAGGACTGCCCGTATGTGCGTGTTTTCTGCTCTTTGTCGTCAAGGCCTAAAAGTTGAGGCACTAGAGATGGCGTTGAGTTCAGTGCTTCCTTAGATCAGTACTTAAGCTCAGTTCACCGTCCACGGCCCAGGGCTGCTGCAAGTGAGGGTCCTTCTCCAGGTCTCAGACCCGTTGCTTTCAGTCGCTTATCCTTCGCAAGTCGAATTCTTCCAGACGCTGAATGCTCTTCGCGAGATTCATCGACAACGTGCGCAACAACTCGCAAGCCATTCAATGACTATTTTCGCTGCGGGTCAGGACCAGTCATTGCAGGCTTGCTCGCGCGCATATGGTAACCAGTTGCAAGGCCCCGTAAACCACCTGCCCCCTTTTACGCTGCAGATACACGAGGCGTACCTCGACATCCACGGGGCCTTCTGCTGCGACTTCGTGAACTCAGTGCAGTGGTACTTCGGAAGCTGGTACATCATTTCGCTTCTTATGCTCTTCGTGGGCACCCCCGCTTCTCTCTTAGCCGCCCGGTACTGCCCCCGGTGGAAACCGGCCCCGGGAAACCCGGAAGAGGTGCCTGCCGCCACAGGCTTGGCCGGCGGAAGCCAAGACGATCCCGCTCCAGTCAGAGCGCCGAGTTCGTTGGCAGAGCTTACCCAAGAAGAGGAAGCGGATCGCTTATCCGAAGGACCGGTTTTGGAAGGGTCACCCAGTCCCGAAATACGAGAGTCTTCCAACGCGAGCGGGATGCGGTGGGAGAAGCTGGGAGGTGACGTCAGGCCCCGGGAAAAGCGGGCGGTTGGGTACGTGCCTTGGAGCGCCACGTGGGCGTCGGCCAAGGCTCGGGACCCCCTGGCCGGGCCGTCTCGCTCTAGTTCGCTCGATCCGAACAGCGAAGCATCAACGGCTGTGAGACAAGCGGGTGCCGTCTTACACCAGAGCCAGGGGCCTGATATGAAGGCCCCGTTAGTGGCGAATCAGAGCAAACCAAGTACGTTGCCTGAAAACGGATCGAACGAGCAGTGCAGGCAATCAACGGAAACGAATGAGGAGGGTTCCGGCGGAAAGCGGAAGCTGCTCCGCGGTTCGGCAGGTTCTTCGCGGAACCAGCTCTGGGGCGCCCTTGCGAGGGCGGGCTCTTGGAGGCAGGGTGGAAAGGGGCGGTCAGACCCTTCGGCTTGATGACCAAACTAACAACCATAGAAAGACATATACTATACCTACGACAATAACGCTGAAAGTCTAGGCTTCGCTTAGGTGTACCTTGGTGGGACCTGGAAATGAGACTTTCCTCGCCCAACCGGTGCTTGAATACCCTTAGAGCCCAACAAAAGTACGAAGAAGAACCGTGACCCAGCTCCCTAACTACTTTAACAAGAACGAGCTTGCTTGATTTTAAAAGAAGCGACCGAGCCTCTACGTGTTTCAGTTCTACTTTTTCATCATTAGCGTAGCCAGCAGTCTACTGACGCACAAGACAGCAGAGACGGGCCATTTCAACCCTAACAGAGTTGCATTGCAGATCGGTCGTAATTAGTAAGTAAGAGGCGTACGACCGGAGTACTCGCGGCATTGCACTCGCGGCATTGCACCACTCCGACGTTCCCAATATGATTGCCTCCGCTGCGTGAGCTCGTGAGCATTGAATTTTCGGGTAAGTACGCATCCTGAAGATCTACCGATACAGCACGGCAGGAACGCAGGGTTCAAAAGTACAGCTGATACCTGTAAATAAGCCTCATTCACGCCTTTTCTTACTGCCCGGCATGGGTTAGTGCAGGCTGGACTAGCAGGGGTGGATGAGAGCCAAAGCAAACATAACCTGACCTTAACGCACGTCCGGGTTTTTCGCTCAGCCATTTGCTGGGAGCCCGGTAAAAGAATGTTTCGAAGTGGCAGGGAGATATTGGAGATGGCGCTACTCCGCCGTGAAGGGGTACTGCATCAGGAGACTCTTGGCATGTCCGACGGCGGTGCGCCGATCTTGGTGCGATGTACGAAGTAAGCGATAAGCGAGTAATACCCTTTCGAGCTCGACGATATCGAGCTTGAAATCCCCCTTGAAACTCCGCTCTCGCGCGACTATTCGCTCTCATTCATTGACGGCCATCGACATCGCCAAGCTGCTCTATCTCATATTGGCATATCTACGACCGTACTAAGCCACGCTAGCGTTGTCCACGTTGTCCTTCTGTACTTCGGCAATGCAGGAAGCAGGGGATTATCGAAACATGCAATAGAAGTCAAGATAACGGTAAACTTTTCAACTTTGTGTATGACTTGACTTCTGCATACCCTGCCAGTGGGCAGCATATGCATGGATGATGGAAGCGTGCAATGCGCGGGCGGCGGGTCGCGGGCCGCGGCATCGATGTGTACGGTCACGATAACCGTACGACGTGACGGCCAGCTGGCAGCGCATCTCAGATTCCTGCATTGGCTGTAACCGGTGGTGTCGACATGATTCAAGGCAGCGCACGCAATCCGACTTTTTCTGGTTTGACACTTGAAAGTTGAAGAAACCTGTTTGGCTGACCCAACGTACTGGTAGTGTAGACAATGAACCTGCATTGTGTTGGTACCTGTGCTGTACCCGGTCCACACCTACCTTAGATAAATTCTACAGACTGCCTACCTACCGCATGTATGATGTAGGTAGACCGTAGTACCGGTACCGCCAAAATCCCTGCAAGCCCATGCATCTTGAAGGGCGCCTGCCGCATCTCGATGCGCGTCAGTGGTACCGGTTCGGTACCTTGCCTGGAGTCTGGAGTCTGGATTCTAGACTCAGCTTTAGACTTGCCTTTCATGTGGACCTCCGACCAAGGTTGGTACCGGAGGTGACGGTACCCAATCAACGTGTAATCACAACGTGCATGATGACGGGGTCACGAGACACAGCGGTCGGAATAGAAAGTACACGAGCCCACTTCGGAGCACTTCCTACCGGGCGATGGGCGATTCAGGAACTTGGCCCGAATCGTACAGGGAGTACTACCTAGTAGAGAGTCGAGACTACCGGTCCAAAAAGTGTCTATCGCGCTTGCCCGCCTGGCCGCCCGGGAGTCGGTTCCCCGAGAACCAATTCGCCTGTTGCAGACTCTCGAGTCTCCTTTGGTACGTACCGCCTTGTCCGAAATCGATTTGCCGGGTGCGGCAAATCAATCGAAGATATTATATGGACATGCTATAGTTGACTTTTGAAATGTGCCTCGCAATTCGTAGCCGTACAGCTCCGACGATGCCTTCCTTACGTCATGATCTGCAAAGGAAGATACGCGATCTAATTTGTGGCTATGTGTCGGCATGATTGCAGGGCCCCGGCTTCGGCGCAGATCCCGGAAAGAAAAATGGAACCGTGCGATGGGGTTTCTTCAAGTAGGTGGGAGATCGTAAGACGCGGCACTCCTATGATGGGGCCATCATGGGCGCCGGGCGGGCCTGTCAGACGATAGATCTCACTGCTCAGTGCTCACTGCTCAGTGTGCAGCCTGCACTGTGCAGTTTGTACCGTACGGTAGTACCTACCGGTATGTACCTACCGTAATGTGCTGGTCACCGGTGTGCACACTGCAGTGTGCACTGCACTGTCACGATACAGTTGAAACTTGAGACTCGAGAGTCTGAGTCGAGACTCGAGACCATGAAATGGCGCGGGAGAGCCTCTGGACTCCGAGTTTGGAGTCTGGAGTGAGTCCGACTCGGAGTCACCAACGGTTGTCCGAACTAGGCTACTACCTACCGGTAGTAGAACAACCGGCCAGATACTATACCTACGCGCACTTTGATGGATTGGTATGATTCGCTGACGCAAGACACGAAGATGGTTTAAGACTCCTTGCATTTGACACTTGTTCGAACTCTTAACCAACTATTGAGAGGTACCCGACAAAATCGTGTTTGAAATATACCACAGTTTTACTAACTGCCTGAAGGTAGTATAGTTGGTCTAAGGTGATTTTTAGGGGACCGGATTGATGGTTATGGATGGTTATGGATGGTTAAGGGCTTCAGTTAATAGCATGTTTAATAGCCCGGTAGTATAGCATTCAAACACCTGGGTTATACAATCCGCGTGCCAACTTGGCTCAGTTGGGGTTCATGACGTCCGCGCATCTGCTCGCTGGCCATGTGAGCTATGCACAATGATTGCAAAGGTCCCAACTTGCTGAATGGAAATATTCCCAAAATTCAGGCCAAAATTCAGGTCCGCTCACTTTCCGTCGCCTTGTGTCCAGACGGCCGCGTGCGATTGGCTTCTAGACGCAAGCTTCGTCATAGGTGGCATCATTCAATGATGATTCGCGTAACATTCGTACCAGATGGCACCGTTTGCGAAGTCGACAGAGACGACCGGTAGCCTGGCGGTGGTAGGTAGGGCTTTTCGCTCCAACTTCCCTGTTCCCATTTGCCATTGGCCAACTGTGACCCTCTCGACCAGTCTAGATCTGCTTTCTTATCACCTTCTCTAGAGCTCTAGCAGCTGCGCAGCCTAACATCAGGTAGGTACCTGCTCGCTCTGGTATAATACCAGGTATGGCATTGGTAGCTGGCTGTACCTACCTACCTGCGGCCCAGATTCCACCCTGGGGCCTTCAGGAAGGTCTACATGGAAAGGTACCTGGGTACATAAGTGTTACTTTAGGTATGGCTTCCGACCAGGAGCAAGGTCTAGACGGATATCAGTCAGCTTTTAGGGATGGTGAGGACGCGAAAGCTTCCTTGCTGATGGGGCCCCTGCTTTTCTGAAAGGCTGCACCCGCTATTGATAGAGAAAGGCACGCCGCTGTTGGAAGCCAGCTAGAGGGTTTTTACGCACGCTTTGGCGGGAGGTCTGGTGCACGCTTGTGGAGCTCCTTCCAAAGAATGTTCAGAGCTAGATGTTGTGCCAGATTATATCGTTCAATAATATCGCAATGTGAGCGAGAAGTGCCTGCTTAACCTTGAACCTAGAGTGCACATTGTTCTTGAGCCACTGCATTTCTTTGCCGGGAGGAATACATTTGAAGGCAAAGGCATAGAGCGAGGCAATTGAGCAGTTTGTTACAGCTGCATTGGAGAGTTTCAAATTGTAGCAGTCTTGTTAGCATGCTACTTCTGCATATTGGTTTCAAAGAAGGTGAGTCCTCTCTCTGGCAAAAGTTTGAACCCATGTTGTATGCGTATCCTTGAAAGCCCTGGCTCGACAGAAGCTTCTTTTGCATCAACAAGTTTTTCCACCTTGCAGGTTTATGGCAGCTCGTCATATCCCTTGCAGTCAGCGAAGGATTTGTATATTTGTGCATCAGACTGTCTTCACTGCAAATTGCTAATACATGCAAGAACTCCTTTCCTCCTCAACTCCCCAAGGCTGGCATGGTTTACACTAGAGAAGGCCGTCCAGCGGAAACATCCAAATGCTGCCGAGAACAGTGTTATTAGGATATGAACAGAGCCAACTGGACCTATTCGGTGCAGGCTGGACGATGTCAAGAAGCGTGAAGTTCAAGTGAGGTTTGGGATGCAGAGGTGCTTCAGTGGATCTTCAGCAAGGCCTCTCAGAGCAAGTACAGGTGGTATGCAGCAGGCTCAGCTTGTGCAGGCCAGCAACCTTGAGCTGGACAGGAAGTTCTTCTCATGGCCTAGCATGCATAGAACGAGGGGTCCGGCAGAAGAGTGTGCAGTTGGCAGCTCGATCCTTGGAATTGAAACAACAACCCCATTGACCAACCCCACGAAGAAACAGCGGGTCAATCAAGAGATTGCCAAGCAAGACGGGCGGCATGCAAGCAGCTCTGCGGCGAGGTTTCATAGTCCAGACTGTCTCTTTTACATGAAACGCGAGCAGGCTCGTCTGGCGAGACAAGCTGCAACCGATGCACAAAAGCCTCTACCAAATGATCATCCGGGAAGGCAAGCCGCTTCAGGATCAGAGCAAGAAGATTTCTACTATAGAGAGCTTGAGGAGGAAAGCAATGATGTCTGCGGCTGCAATGAGCCTGAGCCTGCAAAGTCATTCTGGGCAAAAGGATGGCATCCCCGTGTGGATAATTCGGCGCTTGGCTTTGAAGAGAACAGCAAAGAGGGCTTGAATGGCCTGCAAGATGTGGTGAGGCGAGATACCACCTAGCTTTTAAATCAAGCTGCAGAGTGGCATTCAGATGCGAGCTCCTGTCTTGTCTTGCCTGTCACATCTTGCTGCTCAATGCACCTTGCAGATGCCAGAGGTCTGGATGCGACTTGTCCTTTCCCCCAGGCCCTCTCTAGATTCCATCTTGCAAAATACAACTTTGTCTCTATTTCTTTCGCCCTAACTAAAGTGGCACCTTTACTTCGCATCCTAATCTCCAGGTTTGCAATTAGTACTGCGTGCTATGCCTTGATTCGAAAAAAGGCCGCACGTTCTTGGGGAAGAAGCAAATCAAGAATTTCACCAAAGCTGGTGGAGGAAGAAAGCCTGCATCATGGGAGGTTTCGAAGCTCTTCAGGTTGCCAGACATGCGTCAACCTCGACCGGGAAATGCCAATGCTTCTTCTGTTTCGCCTGTGCAACTTCTTGACAGCCTCTGACTCTCGCAGGTGTCCTACACGGCTGTAAGCTTCGCAGCGTACCGGGCCATTGAGAGCGAGCGCCCCGATGCGCTGTTTCAGGATCCGCTCGCGGCATACCTGGCAGGCGATCGTGTCGTCAGCAGGCAGAAGGCGGAGGTGGCTAACAAGGACTACCCCGGGGCGCGGTTCGCTGTCAGGACAAAGTACTTTGACCTTGCCATGATGTCTGCGATCGAGGAGATGAAGGCGCAGAATTCGCAAGCCAAAGTACAAGTAAGGCGGCTTGGCATGATGGTTGTGCTTGTGTGATCGCGTGTTTCTGTGAACTTCTTATGCAGGCAGAATCACGATCCCCGTTTCTAAAGCACATTTAGATTAGCCTTGCTTTGTGTGGTTCCTTAATAACAGGATAAGGACATGTAAGGGATCAAGAAAGCAGTTAATCGAATCATGAGCTATGGAGCAGCTTTAGGTGAGCTTCCAATGATCCTAGTCCATGTGAACTCTTGCACTTATCCATCAAATCTCTGACGCTGTTTTGGGTGCCTGCAGGTTGTGCTGTTTGGGTGCGGAATGGACGCGCGGAGCTGGCGTCTTCCAGCAACATTGGAAACAGTGCCTCCAGCGGATAAAGTTTTTGAGGTCAGCCCACTTGAAATTGTGAACAAACCCACTGGAGCTTTACATGCACTGCAGCACTTCTTACCCTTGATCATTCTTTGAGCAACATGGCTTTGTTCAAAAGCTCAGCAGAAGCAAATACTTCATTGGCTCGATCCTGTGTCCTCCCAAACTTCTGTCTTCCCCATTGTGATCTCAATGTCAGCCAACCTTCTTGGCAACTGTTTCCGCATGATAAATGTAAACTTTCTGAACACATTTACTTTCGTCACTCTCTAGTCGTGCATCATTCCTGATATTAGCTGCTGCGTTTTTTACACGTCCTGATGCTATTTTGAACTTTTTAGGGCGATCGACCGGACGTCATGGGCCTGAAGGAGCAGCTCTTAAGTATCCGTGAGGAGGCGGGGGGGCTACCGCCTCTTACGCTAGCAAAGCAGAGGGTTGTTCTGGCGGTAAGCAACGCTCCAAACAGACAGGGTTTGTGTGAGGAACTGCTCTATCTACTCACGGTCAGGGGAGGGAGGCCGCACTTCAAATATGTGCACCTCCTTTGGTCTCACTTTTGATGACCTTGTGTGTTCGGTTGTGATGTTCGTTCTTCCCGATGCCTCTCTTTAGTACTTTGACAGATGAGAAAGGGTTTGTGCAAAGAGACTGATAGGTCACAAGCAACATTGCTGTTTCTACCAAGATACAACCCATCTAGTTCCACACTTGTTTAACACTTTCTAAGCTGAGGCGGGGAACAAAAAAGCTTGCGCATCACAAGAAGGGTCAAGCTCGTTAGGAAATCCTCTCAGCAGTTTTCGCAGGCAAATGGCGTTCCTGATGGTGCCGCTTGTGCTACATTCAGTCGGACAATTCATGAGTCGTTCAATGTCTACCACAGCTGTTTCTCCCTCAGCGTTTCAAAGATGGAACTGTGTTGCGGGCAGGTTGACTTCAATACGGACACGTGGAAGGAGCTGATCCTCCAGAAGGGGTTTCGGAAGTCCGAGCCAACCGTGTGGCTCTTCGAGGGGCTCATCATGTACCTCACGCCGGCAGGGGTCACTTCCCTCGTGGAAACAGTGGCGGAGGTACGTCCATTTTCCTGTTGAATGTTCCAATGTGCCAGTGGACACTCGATTAATGTAGGCGTTTTGGATGTAGAAGTGTCCCTATCGGCAGTGAACACTCCAGTTATTGCAGTCAACGTTGCTCATGGCTCTGTGAAACGTGTCCCAAGTGAAAGTGGACTACAATTATCGAGGTGGAAGTGGCTCGTTGCAATCTGAGGATGTGCGGTTCGGCGACGCTGACTTCCATCGCTCACAATGGACACTCTACTTGTTGCAGTCGACGTTGTAAATTACCTCAACTTCCAGCAGAACTTTCCACATTGGGATATTCAGAGCAGGATTGCAGCGGATGGCTAAGCACTGGCTCAAGAATAGCTGCAAGTTGCCTACTTCAAGGGTCCTTCGCACAAGTCACTCTATTAGGAAGCTCGAAGCCAGACACCGCAGCGTCTTTTTTACTTTTCTTCAACCATATCCCTTCTGCTAAGGGTGTGTTCTCTCCTACATCTGTCCAAACCCGTTTGCTCTTGTTACTCGCTTGGTTAATGGAAGCCGTCCATCGCAAAGAGCTTGATTGATATGCATTTCTGATGGAAAAGGTTCCTCCAACCAGACCCCTAGAACTCAGGCAAGATGTTGCTACCCCCGAATTGTTGACGAGTTTGAAATCATCTCATGTCAACGACCCGCGCAGTTTTCTGCCCCTGGTAGCGTCCTCCTAATCGACGGGATCAGCGCGTCGGCAGTCGACCGCGCCAAGTCGTCCCCTTCCCCCGTGCTCCGCTCTTGGACTTGGGGTTCCAACGACCCGGAGACCTTCTTCAACGCTCACGGATGGCGGGTGACGACCGTGGATGATGTCACCGGTGGCATGTTCGGGCGCGTGCTGCCCAGCTGGCCTGGGCGGGAGCGCAACCTGACGTGGTACATGACTGCAAAGCGGGAGTAGGGGGTGGGGGTGCAAACTTGCGCCCAGGTTGTTAATGTTTCGCACATGTCAAAGACGATAAGCCCTGCCCTGCGCTCTTTGGGCACACGGGCCTGAATCGGTATTTATTGGTCAAGATCAAGAGTAGAGGGTGTAGGGATGCGCTGCGGCAAGGGAACGGCACATGTCGTTGTGGCTCGATAGGGTAGTGTATTCTGACTGCTGCTGCCCGGCAAGCTAGCAAAAGTAATATAAGCATGGTGACGAACATTGAGAAGTAAGTATTGGCGAGGGGACTGTCGCAGGGCCAGAACGTCTTCTTTTGCAAAACAAGGTTTCTGTAGGCATATGGGGTGTCCGAGGTCAGACATCACAGTCGGGTTCAGTAGATCCTGAAGGCCGGAAGAGTCGTGAGTCTAAGATCCTCTATTTCGACTCAAGGTAATGGTGGTATGGTGTAGCTGAGGCCAGCATAGCATTTTGATCAGCGATAGGCAGGGCTGCTTTTGTTTAATCTTCTCACTTGACTCTAATCTGCACCAGTTGCGACCGAACTCGATTTTCGTAGCTCGGGTTAAACACTTCTCCAAAATGAGACCTTCCGCTTTGTCGAGG
This sequence comes from Klebsormidium nitens, assembly GCA_000708835.1. NCBI lineage: Eukaryota > Viridiplantae > Streptophyta > Klebsormidiophyceae > Klebsormidiales > Klebsormidiaceae > Klebsormidium > Klebsormidium nitens. The sequence continues at coordinate 29,678 of DF237575.1, forward strand.
GCCTTGCATGGCTCGCATGTGCTACTCATGCAGATCTAGACTGCACCACGAAAATGTGCAAGCTGCCTATCATATGCAATTTTGAACTAAACGTTCAAAGAAACGGCGGAGCTAGACGACGGAAACATACAGCGGCAGCCCCCAAATGGCTCCGAGACTCTTGAGTTCCAAACTGCACCGTCGTACGCGGCGTGCTCATGGGAAGTTTGTGGCCACTAATTTCGTGATAAATGTTTCGCACACGGGCTTAACAAAAACGCTTGCAACATTCGACAGCTCACCTATAGCTATGGTCGGGCCGCTGCCGTGCCGGCCTTGAACTTAAACTAACAATATATACTATGGTAACTACGGCCCTATGGAACAGCTCGGCCGCCTGGATGTGTTTGCGTTGTTGATTCAGGTAACGTTATACTTACTATGTAGCTCAAGATCGTGCGCGCCGCAGCTATAGTAGTGGGCCACAGCCCATATATGTGGGGCCCGCGCGCCAGGCCCTTTGTCCTAGTTATTAGCTAGTACAAACCTAGTTGGTTTGCTGGCAAATAATGTCCAAATAATGTCCATTGGTTGGAACGCGAGGACGGTACGAGTCAATGGCAGCTATCACTTTCTGTGGCACCATTATGATATTCCTCTCATGCATGATGCACGAATATCAAGAAACGAATAATGCAATGATGTATGCATTGCTTGGTTCCAACTGTGAATCGTGAGTGAAGTTCCTCTTTGAATCGACCTCCACAGAAGAGCAGTGTTCTTTGGAACTTGCTATTGTTCACGAGTTGACTGTAAGGTCGACCCACATGTTCCACAACCTGGCGAATGTTTTCCACAACGTGGCTATGGGCAAAGATCTGGTGCGCTGCTTTTCACCGATCGGATCCCTGCCCATTGGATCATCTGTAAATTAATCGCAGCAAAGCAAACATCAGTGGCTGGCACATTACTGGTCTCACAACATCAGCAGCTTCAAAGAAGGAGGGATGGCCAGCGGATCACAACCTGCTCACAATGTTGACGAAAAAGGACAATCTTCGCACCATAGTTGACGGGTCTCTCGCCGAGCGTTCTGTCAGTTAGTGCCAATACTGAATCAATTTGAGTTCAACGGACACATTGCTGACGCTGTTAAGAACATGATAAAGTCCCAAAAAACCATGCGGTCCTCTTCCGACGAAAATCCAGTTTGGTACATCCACACAACGGTGGATGTCCCAATGTCATATATGGTTCCTCCCGGGCCTTGCAATAATGTGCTCGGACGCCTTTCACTCAACCAACCCTTGGACGTCCGAAACCCTTCATGTACGGAACTGAACGGTGAGTTGTTGCAAGGCAATCCAGGATGTTGAGATGCGTAATGCTTGGCGGGCTCACCAGGGGCGGCGTTACCGGCGGGCTTCCCGGCTTCCCTCTGGAGCAGCGTATTGAACAGGCTGCTGAAAATCATGGCGATCACGGTTGACGTCAGCGTGACGACATTGTACGGCATACTGAAGTCGGGAGTCGCGAGCGGGATGAGCAGGCCGCTCGTGTACACGCGAACAGGGAGGTCCGCCTGCGCACAAAGGAAATGGAAACGGAATGAGCGTGTGGGGCGGACCGTGAGCGGGGAGCTCCACGTACGGGCCATAGTAAACGGTAGCACACAAGCTCGTTTGGCAAGCCGCCCAGGCATGGGGAGGTCCGCCGGTACAATCGAACGGAATCCGCCCGGCGGACAATCGGACGGAAAGGGAATGAACTTCCGAAACCATACGGGAGGTTCCGCATCCGGTGGAAATCCAAAATTGGAGCGGAAAAGAGTCCACGAATGGGATTCGCACGGCCCCCACGCGCCGGAAGCGAAATTCCAAAACGGAATGGACGGAAGGAAAAGCGGAGCAGCTTTTCGGCCTGGAGCACAAATTGGGCAGCATAGGGGATCACTCGCCTGCATTCTGGCTAGCAGCGGCCGGCCCTCCAGCCCCCGAGAATCCCCACCGGTCGAATCGCCGTCAGACATCCGATAGGCCACCCCCCCAGAAACGGACGGAAACGTGACAATGGCGGACGGGAGGTCAAATCCCCGGTCGCCATCTGGGGGATGCTCCTCGATCCGCAGGTAGCCCTGCATCCAGAGAATTTCAGAGTTTGGGCCTTACCGGTTAAGTTACTGGGTTTATTGGGTTTGTTGGGTTGGCACCTCCAACCAGAAGCTCTGTGGTAAACTCCTGAAAGCACACCGTCTTCTTTCGCATTCTACCCCGAATCTGAAAACGGAGCGATGAATGACTGGCCCAGCGAGTTATCCTAAATGTTTGAGGACTGCACCATAAGATCTAACCATGTCGCCGAGAGATTTCGAACCTGGTCGATCCAGAATCCCGTCATGAGCAGTTCTTGGAAACGGGAAAGGACCCAGCGCCACGAATGTAAAGGGAGAGCCCCAGCACAGCCTGTTTAGAAGCAGGCAATAGCTTTTGAGGCTAACCTGAGCAAAATGTCAGCAAACAATCAGAAAGGCAGTAATGCTGAGTCCGCTTCAACAGTTCAGCGACGATCCGATCGCCATCATCTTACTTACGATTGCCATCATCTTACTTTCGAAACGCAACCAGAAAATAAAAAGCATGAAGTGCATCTCCTTAAGATGAGACATGTCTTTCGTGCAAAACCGACTGTTATACCTGCAGACAACTCGACTAGAAAACGAAACGCAGAAGCTTTGACCACTTGACTTTGAACTACAGAGAAAACGGACCGGGATCCGAACACGTGGACGAGCTGGGTAAAGTGAAGATGATAAGGCATCTCACCTTGTCGAACTCCATCGACAGCACCACCCGTTTCACGTCAGCAGGTATTCGCAGCTCCAGTTCCATCACTGCCTGCCGCTCCCGATCCTTTGCCGGCACCAGGCTCGCCCTCTCCGTCCAATCAGAGAGCGCCACGTGGCGTCCATCCATCTCCAGCCTTAGCGTATGGAAGTAAACCCGGATGAACCACGGTAAAAGCTGGAAATAACGGACCACCGTTTTTCCCTCCCCCCCCGCAAGCCTGGTCAACTCTAAGCGAATGCCCCCCCGTTCCAGTCCGTGCCCCGTCACAAACCGTGATACCTCGAACGGCGCTCGTTCGGCCGCTGGTTGATTTGCCCCGTCGTAGGGAAGCGAAACGTTCAAGGGCTGCCCCAGAGTGGCCCGTTTCAAGTCGTATTCAAGCAGGGTTTTCGACCTGCCCTCCGCCGACCAAACCCACTTTGGCTGCGGGTTCACCGACGCTCCGCTAAACCCCTCTCCAAAGTAGTCGACTCGCCGGCCTTCTGTGTAGATCCGGCTGACGTCAGCCAAGGGACAGCTCCCAGTCAACTCCCTCCCAAACACGTCAGCCAGAGAAACCGCCTGCTTGCTCGCCATATGCCCCACACCCCCAGCAGGGTTCTCGTTTGGGATGCCCACCCCCTCTCCAACGTCCAGCACGAGCGTCAGCGTCTGCTCCAGCACAATTCCTCCGCGAGCTCTGGCGCTGACATCATCCCCCCTTCCGCCGACGTCACCCGACGAAGCTCCTTCACATCCTCTGTCGCCGCTCCACTCTCGGCCCGCTCCGGTCGCGGGTTCCAGACAGCTTCCGGACGCTGACGCCGTCCTGACGTCAGCAGCCGGTGCGCCCCCCGCCCATATGTGCACTTGGAGCGCGTGGTAGCTGCCCCCGTACACTCTGCGGCGCTCCAGAAGCGTCGCCAGCCCCGCTTTATCTCGGCACGGCAGAAGCTTCAGCCAGGGCGTCAAATTCTCGGTGCAGACTGCCTCGCGAGGAAGCGCTCCGTATCTCGTGTGCCCCAACCGGATGCCCTCTTTGTTCCCCGCCCCAAGCGAACAGGTTTCCAAGGTTCTTCCAGCAGCCGTCCCCCCACACTCGTTCTCAGCATCGCCTTTCTCTCCTTCAGAGGGAGCTCTCGTTGCTGCGGCGAGCAAATGGGTTCGCCAGTCTGCGCCTTTTTTTTGGAAGGATAAAATGGGAACAACTTTTGTGGCGGGGTCGGCGAGCGCCTTGACAGACGCGCAGAAAATGCCGGACAGGGCGTGCGTCAGATTCCGCCAGGTGGCATCGGCCTAAGGAAGGATGTGGAAACGGGTTAGACTGCCTGCCAAAGATGGAAAAGTATGCTTTGACAGAGATGGTAGCAAGTGCTTACGTTGGAGATAAAAGCTGCGTTTTGAACAAACTCAGAATAAAGACAGTCTTTATTTACTTGGCTGATCGCTGCCAAGTGCCGTCTGTTTGCTGACTGCTCAATTCTTTGACCATTTATTCGACTTCACTTATCAATGAGTTGCGTTGAATGCATGTAGACGATCACAGTACACCGTCCTGATTCATTCCAAGCAACTGAAAAAAACGACCTTCTATGAAACTAGTCAGCTTCTCTCAGCAGAATACACACCTCCGCTTCAGACTCAGCGCTCAACCGCGACCACAGCTCTACTCCAGGGGGTTTGGCAGCGAGGGGGGCAATCCCCTCTGCAGCCCCCCATCTTGTATAGTCCCACCGACCCTGGGTGAAGCTAAGCTCTAGCTCCTGAAGGGAGAACTTTCGAACCTGCAATGGGAATCAGGCGACTATCACTAAGCTGGTCAAAGCGGGAAAGCAAATTCAAACTTTTGTGCGCAAGATCAAGGACCTACATGCACCGTATACTGATTTCTTGACGCAGCTCATGCGATAGATAGTAAAATGCAGAGTGTGTCACCAATGCAAAGATATAGACAGACACGCAGTGCTTGTCAATGTCTGTTACGGGGCGCACAGAAAAGATTACTTTCGTCTTCTCTGAGGAGAGAAGGCACTTAGTGTCTGCGACAATTTGGGATGTGCAGACAACCTCTTATAAATGTGCAGGTTGATCATTCCTGACAAGCATAGACAGACTTGGATTCAGCGAGTCGTCTTATCTGTTTGAAGTTGCCCTACCGCTCCTTGCATTGTGCAACATTGGGGGAAGGCCAGACTGAAAGTACTAATGTCTCAAGATCTTCTCTGCTGCGGTTGGTCAATGACATCCCTGCTGATTCGATACTGAGCAAGCATCCTTAGCTGTATAGAAGACAAATTGCTCTATATGAAGATAAGCAACGACAACTGCAGCTTCTTCAATTTCATTCTCCACCTCACCAATTGATCCACCGCCTTTGAGAAGAGCTTGTGGTGGCGATTTGCACCACTTCCCAGCTGACTCACAAAGTGGAAGTGAATAAGCACCTTTCCGCCTGGCAGGGGCCGCACCAGAAGCTCCTCTGAGAAGCACTCATGAGCTGTGCTTGCGCATATGACGAATGCACTGAGGACGACGTAGACGAGGCGCCAGTGAAAGTGAAATGGAGGAGCAAACATGACCAGAATGAAGAGTTGCAATATTGAAGAGGAGCTGGGACGCAAGTGACTATGCAACTACAATGTTGTGTCATGAGAATAGATCATCATCACAGATGATCTTCGTTCTCTGCTCACGATCGCTTCCGACTAGTGTAGGCGAAAACGCTTGCACAGATCCTGGTGAAGATACAGCTTTGTGCAGGACGGAGCCAGAGTGAGCAGCACAGAGTCTTCCAAGTTCCAATGGCTATGCCTAATGCGCTCACAGGAGGTGGAACTCAATTCACGCAGCCGCCACTGATTCTGGGCTTGAAGTTCCACCTTCCTGGCTTCCACTGCCTTCCACATGACAGTGGAAGTTTCAATGTCCCAACTTTTCGAAGCAAGTGCTACAAAAGCGACGCGGTTACGGATAGAGTTTGTTTGACCAGGATTCTTCAAAAGAACGTTCATGACAACCGGCAGCAAACGCGTGACTCCGTGAGCCTCTTGACGCGAAGAGACGATAGAGGGCTGCCGTGGCGGTCAGGGGTTTCGATCCTAACCCAATCGATCTAGAACCATTTATTTTCGCATGAGTGCGCGTAGTTCGAACGGGCGGCCGCGCTAAACCCTGGAAAACCTTGCATTGAAAGCACGCGGCCGCGGCGAGCCGCCTGTACGAGAGGCTCTGGCAATATGTCATATGAAACTCAAGAAAAATAATAGTAAGCCCAGATAATAGTAAGGTAACCGCACTGTGACGGGTAGGGTTAGTATGGTGGTTAGGGTGGGTACGGGTGCGGAGCGGGTGTTTCATATAAGGTTAGGGTTTTTAGTGTTAGTCGGAGCTTACTATTATCTTGCCTTACTATTATCTTTCTTGAGAATTATATATGTCATGCCTCAGCCTATGCTTGAATATGTAATAACACAGAACAGAGAATGAAAGAATAAAAGCGTTTTTTCCGCCCCATCTCATCCGCCTGCCAGCTTATTCGCAGAGGGTGGAGCCTAAGAGTGCAGCCATGTTTTCAGGGACTGCAGGAAGCCTGACCGCTAAGAACGTCCTGGAAGCGGCTGGAGCACTCGCAACCGTCTTTGTGTCACTTTCATATTCCGCGCTGACAATTCAGAAAGGAGTCCAGAAAGGATTTGATGAGCACTCGACGCAGGATTCGAAAAGCAGCGGACACATATGGATGATCAGTTTGACCGGATTCACCAAGACTTGGACGAAGTGACCGAAATGGTGAAGGAGATCAATGCGAAGATTGAAGAGACGGGAGTGAGATTCGATGAGGGCATCGAACGGTTAAGGGAGGTCATAGACAAGGGGCTCAAAGCAATCCCGGAGAAGCTCAACAAGGATGAGTAAATCTTGTTTGGTGTGAGTTTGAAGCAGATTAAAGCGGGGAACGTTGACATAGCAACCTGGCTTATAATCAAGTGAATAAAAATATGGTGCAAAAGATTTTCAGACTGACGAGATCCAAGATACGCACAACGGAAAGATCAAGTCAAATGAGACCCAGTCCTTAGGTCATTTGTTGAAGGAGCAAGACTATTTTCATGGGCTTTGGATAATTTGATTCGAGAGTGGTTTATACTGGTCGTTGGTCATATGGCTCAATAATAACGGCTTGGAGAGGCAGTGATTCGTACAGATTTGGCCGTGGTGCAGTGTCTAACAATCATATTGAAAAAGTTACTTGATACGTGCACGAGATCAGTCTGATTGTCCTGTTTATATAATCAGGTCAAACAGAGCGAGATTTCAAACGTCGGGCCTCTTTAGCTCCTGCCTTTAGGGCAACCATGGCATTTCCCCCTTCTCGAAGTGCCACGTCTTGGCAACCAGGCTCTTCATGTGAATTCTATACTGTATTCTAAATGCGACTGAAGTCTCTGCTTATGAAGGCTCAGGATCTGCACATATGCGGGCCGGCGGCCGCGACCATCAGCTGCCATTGCGCGATCGGCTCTGCTTGGCGGCCCGCGAGGGAACGTGCATGCAAGCAGACCCGGCACGCTCTACAAGGTGCCTTCAGCTGTCGCGTGCCCAGAACCGAGTCAGTGAAAGTTGCTAGTTGCAGCGGGCTCGTACTTGTCTGAGAATCATCAACAGTTGCACCAGAAAGACAGATGCGATGCTAAAACCTGCATTCCCGATTGTTTTCGTCGACGATGGGCATAACTCCATTGTACTTCTCGGACTATATCATGCATGACAGCAAACATTAGGCTTTTTGATGTGAGCTGCGTACGTTGCATATGGGCTACCATGTAGGCCGTAGAAGCCGCGCAGATTGAATGTGCACACACCGCAACAGTAAACTTTAGTCGGGACTGCATCATTGCAGTTGCCTTCAGATGATCAGCTTGACCCTCTAGCTCGACGTAGCACGAAGAGCCGCAATGCGAAGCAATAACGCTGGTGCCGACTGTACAGTTTTTTTTTCAATGATTGTGGTCCCGCTTGATTGGGCAGATTGGACACAGGCTTAGCTCAGAATCGTATGCTCGCGGTACGTATTGATGAGTCATGGAAGCATATTGAAACAAGTGCATCTCCGTACACTGCGTTTGTATACAGCTAGTATGCTTGAATCAGTACTGTTGAGAATCATCCGCAGAGTGACCAACGGGCATCTGCTTTGCCTGAATCCTAGCAGTATAGGAAACCCGCCACGGCTGGGATCGACAAGGAGGTCTTGAAAGCTCGCGGTCAATCTGCAAGTTACAAGATTTGTTGAAGCCAAGGGTTGGCTGCCGCGTCCTGCTCTAACGACTTTTTTAGGTCCTCCGCAGCTTTCACTGCCTCGTCGGGGCTCATCTGATCAATCGGCAACGCGGCAAAGTCCCGCAGAAAGGCGCGCACGCGGGCGGCTCCCCGTGCGGTGTCGTCCGGCCCGGACACCCGTTTCCGTTTTGCGCCGACCTGCCGGCAAGAACAAGGCAAATCAACCACGGCTGACAAAAGCATGCCGTTCCTTGCAGAACGACACTGTTGGCGATGTATCAGCTCTCGGTTGACCACACTGTCCGAAGCTTACTGAACGGGATCCACTTTTGGTCCGCACAGGACTGACGTGGACTCAACCGCATCGATCCGTCCGTTCGCGCACGAGGCCATGACCTGGGGTCTCAAAGCCGTTGCTTTCTTCCTCTCAGACTCGATGAAGAATATCGAGCATTCCTTTAGTAGGCTCCACGCAGTACGAAGGTTGCGCAAAGGAGCCTTTTCAAACCACACGACTCACCTCCCCGTCTGCCTGCTGGTCGGCAGGTGTGAAGTCTTCGAGCTCCTCCGCCTTTTTCCGCGCGAGCGCCACCACGTTCTCGGGAAAGTGCGCAAACTCGGCCACGTAAATACCAAAGCTCTGGTCGCACGGGCCTTCCTCAACCTGTAACACAGCAAACCGTGCTCAGCATTCAAGGTGGGCGTCGCGGTTTGCGAGACGTCAGCCGCTATCTCCGACGGCGCAAATAGTCAACAGCAACAAAGACTTTCGAAACACGAGCTACAGAAATACGAGACAACGATGAACGTCCGAGTCGCGGGAAGACCTCTTGAAGTGGGCGTCGCTTTGCATGGAACAATCCAATCGCACGGTGTCCAAATTCCAGGCCGACAATTTCACCGTCGTAAATTTCGACCTGAGGAAGACAGGCTCCGAAATGCGCACCTAGCGGACGTCTTCTTCCTCTGTCAACCCCTTCTCGGAAGACTGGGTCGCCGATACTAGATCAACTAGTAACGAGCAGAAATCCTAAAAGGTCCTCTGATCATGTCCAAAGGACAGGTCAACACTCCACATGGCCTTGACACCTTTTCTCAGCCTAGGAACCAGCCCTCACCTTGTACAGCATCGTGAGTTTCCGCGTCTCCTCGTCGATGTGCGCGCTGACGTGGTAGTTGGCCACCCCGACCGGGGGACCCCTGGGGGGCCCGTGCACCGGGGCTTGCCCGGCGGTGCTGGCGAGGGCGGTCAGCTCGTGGAAGTGGGTCGCGAACAGAGTCGGCGCGCGCGTGACTTCGGTCAGGTACTCGCAGATGGCCCAGGCAAGACCTGCAATCAGAAGAAGAGGTCAGCGAGTAGAACTAACGTTCGCACAAGAACGGATGGGCAAAGCTCTTGACTTTGCTTCAGGTACCTTGAAAGTTTGAAGTTTAGGACCACGTTTGGACCACGTTTGAGTGATGAATTTGTAAGGGCTTCAGATATGGATCCCGATTGATTGATGCGGGTGACTTCGCTCGAGTAATCTCAGCTGGCCCGCGTGCAGCAAGTGAATGTTGCAAAAGGTCCCAAACCGAAGTTTGGGCGTTTTTCTTATTACAGTGCGAGGGTCAACGTGAAACGGCGCGTAAGGAGCATACTGAGCACGCGCGCAAGGTTGATCGGGGACTGGCAGATACCGACGATACTCAACGGGCACAAAGACCAAAAAAACAACATGGCTGACGTCAGCAGTTTGTGTCAGTGTCTTTGATCGTAGACCGGTTTGCAACGACAGGTTGACCGCCAACGCCGTCAGCTGTCTGCTCACCGAAGCCGTCGTAGGTGGACGTCCCCCGCCCTAGTTCGTCGATGATGATGAGCGAGTTCTGGGTGGCCGCCTTCAGGATCGCGCTCGTCTCCAGCATCTCCGCCATGAACGTCGACACGCCGCGCAGCTGACGAAGTACAAGAAGCGGACGGTCAGGAACCAGCGCTTACAGGACTAGAAGGATCGTTTTCGCACCCTCTCATCATGCCCGCTGAGCGTCTGCCCTTTTCAATTCCAATTGGGCTCTGGTTTCAAACCATTTTCGTCCAAGGGTTGCGGCATTGACGAGGTCCTTGAATCGTTATGAGAGGCAGTTTTGACGTTGTTTCTAACACTTTCGTACAAATTCCGACACGCGGCCCCTTGACACAACGGTACAAGCGGATATGCAGGACGGAAGGTGATGTGAGCGCAACTTGAAGAAGACCAGTGCGGAGGTTGCTTCCGAAGCATCTGAATAAGGGGCCGCCTTAAGAGAAGTAACACTTGTGGGATGCTACTTTGTTGCAAAGTAACCGCTGCTGAGTGTTTGTGACAAGCTGGGACCCGATATTCTGGACACTCGGCACGATAAGGCAGATCGGAAAAGAACGCGAAGTTGCTCGGGTCAATAGAAAAACCCTCAAGGTCAATGCAAGAATCGGAAAAGAACGCGAAGTTGCTCGGGTCAATAGAAAAACCCTCAAGGTCAATGCAAGAAACAAAGCAACATGGAGACGCCTTCTATGCGGAAATAAAGCGAGTCCCAAAACCATTCAAAGTCATTGCGTCTGCTCCTTCCAGCTCACCTGGCAGTCGCCCGCCCCGACGCGCGCGAAGATGCAGTCGCGCACGCTGATGTCAGCGGAGTCGCAGGGCACGAAGCAGCCGACCTGGGCCATGAGCACGTTCACACCGACCTGCCGGATGAAGGTCGACTTGCCGCCCATGTTGGGGCCGGTGATCAGCTGGAACCAGCTCTTGCCGCGCACCTGGGTCAGAGTCTCAGAATGTTAGGTTTAAGAGAAAGGCTTTAGCACTTATGATCGCGATTAGGAATTAAGATGTTGGATATCGAATTGAGGGTTTCGATGTCGCAAGATTGAACTCGATTGTCCCCATCAAAAAGCAGGCTTCGAACGCGGAACGGACTTGGTCAACTCAAGCAGGATTGGATTCTTGACCCGCACCTTGTCAAAATGCTGGCGTTTCTTAGATAGTGATGTCTCTTTGTCAAATTGGAAAAGAATCCCAGATGCAGATTCGACTCAATTGGAGAAGACGTGTCATGTTCCAACGGACAGCTCATATTCCCCAAGTGGACAAGTTGCAGCAAAAGCTTTCATGCATAAGTGCAGTCTGACCATTCCACACGGCCACAGTAGAGCTGCTCTTACATGTAGCCACTGTAAGAGTCGAGTTTGGTTCGACAAGCAAGGAACTGGAAAAGAGAATCACAGAAACTGGAGCAGAGAATTACAGTTCTCAGCGAAGTGCGCAAGTTCAAACTTGGGTTACCTTTCTTGGCACAAGGTCAACGAGTCGGCCCTATTAACAAGTGAAAATAGAAGACCAATCGGTACACACAGTTTGCTTCATAATGGAGGAGCAAGTGCACCAGCTGACGATCGTTCGTAACGACGCTGACGTCATCCCCTTTCCACTTCTGTAGAACAAGTGGATTCTCCAGTTCGTTTGTTTAGATAAGGTCTCACGGAACTTTTGAGAAGTTGAACATCACACCCGCGCCGTCTTCAAAGCTCAGTGAGGAAGTCTCACGGAACTGCAAGAAATTAAAACTGACCAGCTTGCAGTCATTGGCGATGAAGCTGACGTCATCCTGGACCTCGACGCAGGGGTGACGGCTGCCGCGCAGCACGATGTCGCCCTCGTCGCATGACGTCATGGTCGGACGCACGTACGGCAGGGGCGCGTTCACGGACAGGTCCGCGAAGCTGAGCAACACGTCCAGCTGGCTCACAATTGCGGCTACGGACTCAAAGATCTGGAAAAGAGCAGAAACGACGGTGATGTTTTTCACAATCAAGGTTGCGGGGTTTAAGATTTTTAGTCGTCTTTCTTGACTTGGTAGCAAACTCGGAGTCGCAACATCCGCGAAGCTGAGCAGCACATCTAATCCGCTCACAATGACGGCCACCGACTCGAAAATCTGAGAGTGGAAAGACGAAGCACAGGGCTTGTCGCTTTCTTTCGTCTGAGCTCCCCTTCTATATTGTTCAAGCCAGAGTGTATCTTTCTTGGCATTTATCAATGAAAGAAAGCGAAAAACAGAAAGCTTTGCGGACACGAGCAGCGCCCACGTTGGCGGCTACGGACTCAACGATCTAGAAAATGGGAGGCACGGTGGCTTATGTGCTTATTTTCAGTTCGGTTTTTCCCGTTTTTATCAACTGCATCTGACGAGGAGTCTGCAGAGTTTGTCAAAGAGGGCACTTCGAGGTCTGAAGCAGAGTCCAGCTACAATGAGGAACTCTTCTCGATCGATAAAGAGGGGGCCCCTCAAAGGTTATCATGATTTAAAGAAGTTGCGAGGAGCTGGTAGAAATTGCTCCAGAATGTAAAAGAGTGATATACTCCCCCTTCGAAGCAAACAAGCCCTCGCCGGAGCGAAGGTCCGACCCATTCCGACGGTCCGGTTCAAAGCCGCCGACAAGAGTACCTAACCCCGATACAGTCAAAGCGAAACCTCAAAAAGGCGCCCCCACAAATGACGCCGCAATATTGACGACCGTCTTGACCAGCATCATTACCTTGTTGCTGTTATTACCCTCCATAACCGCATACCAAAACCCCAAAATGTCACCTCCACAAGCAACGCTTCCGACCAGCACCTTCCGCGTGGTGTTGTAAACTAAGCCTTGTACCAAGACCCAGAAAACTTACTCCACAAACGACGCCGCGATGTTGACCACCGTTCCGACCAGCTCCTTTGCGTGGTGACTCTTCACAACTCTCGTACCAGAACCCAGAAAACTTACCTCCACAAACGACGCCGCGATGTTGACGACCGTCCTGACCAGCTCCTTCTGCGTGGTCTTATGTTTGACTCTCCTTAACCCTCGTACCGAAACCCAAAATCTTACCTCCACAAACGACGCCGCGATGTTGACCACCGTCCCGACCAGCTCCTTTTGCGTGGTGTTGTAGTCCTCCGTCAGCTTGACGTACGTGTCGCTCAGCCGCTTGAGCTTGCTGGTCGAGAACTTGACGCCGTCCTTGCGCGTCTCCACCATGTGGTACGGCGTCGTCGTGATCTTCTTGCGGTACTTGGGCTCCTCCTTCTTCGTCAGCCGGAACACGTGCCCGTGCTGCGGTTTTAAATGTTGCAGGTTAGGGTTTTGCGATTTAGGATCAAGCCTTTTAAGGTCTCGAGGTCTCAGGTTGCAAGATTCTGAAGTGTCGAAGTGTTACCACTGAGTAGAATGGAGATTAGGAGGATCCTCTCGTGGGACTTGGGCTCCTCCTTCTAGGTCAGCCGTGCCGGTGCCGTGCGAAAACACAAGGTCAGACTTTGGTGCGTTGCATGGGTCTGGCCTCAGTGTGTCTTGTGTCTTTTCAAGTGCCTTTTACGTCTTGGTCAGCAGAAGTACTTACTCGCGCTGAGGTGCGAAGTTCCGGCTTCCTGTTTTGACAGTTCCAAAGTTCAGAATTCAATGGATGGCTTACTTGCTTCTGCTCGGCTTCCGCTGCTTGCGCTGTTCTATCTCAGCCAGGCCCAAAAGTAGGCCCCACGTCAGAAGGGGCGAAGGCATAAGCGTTCATGATTTTGACTATGGCCTTCGCCGTCACTCACTTCTCCCCCTCAAGAGAACCTGCGGCTTTACAAGTGCCGCTAGCGCTTTTGCTTTAAGTGTCTCCGTCTCGAATTCGCTCTTGTCCTCGACGTATACCTTTGCTGCGCTTTCCACTCGTACTGGGAAAATTATCCTACAACAAAACTCTGCGTACTCAAAAAAGCGGAACCACAATCAGAACCAGAAAGATACAGAAGCACAAATGGCCAGATCTCAGCGACGGATTCCGTCCAACCCACCTGCGGATTTCGGTCCAACTTGAGCACCTTCTCCACGTCCTGCCCCTTGAGCCCCAGATACCGCGCCGCCTCCGCATACACGTCCCGGATCTGCGCCTCACACTTATCTCGCTCGTCTTTGATCTTCTGCAAACTGGGATCATACCCTGGCGCGATGATATACTCCCCGTGTTCGATCTGGTCCAAGTCGACCGCTGTCTCGACCAGGCCCTCGTACTTGCCCAGCTGCTCCGCTGTGCTGTGCTTTTTCAGGGGGTCCGTATAGCTGCGGAAAGGAAGGGGGAGGAAGGAGTGTGCTTTCCAGGGGGTCGAAGTTGCTGACACTTGAGACAGTGATCTAATTTGTGCTGTATTTTGGGCACACATACACGCTTCTTGATCACGAGCAATCTTCGGTTCGAGATGCAATGGGTCTCATCTACTGTGCCTTCACAGAGATAGTAAGGTTGTAACCAGAAGTTCTCGAAGCAGGAGGACTTTGACAAGGGCAAAAGAGTTGGGCCTGTGAAGCAGCGCAATGTCGGGAGTTGAGGGCACGCTCGGGCCCCTTAACCTCGCACCCAAGATGTTTTCGACGAGGTGTTCGATACTTCTAACAAAGGCTGGGAGTGCAGTAGATTGTTGAATTCTGTAAAATTCGCACCTGATAAATTGCGGACAGGCCGTGATACAGTTCGGATGCGAGGTTAGGGTGCCCGAGACGAGTGAAAGGGTGGAAACAGGGAGCGTTGTTCGGAGAAGGGGAAGGGAGCGACATGGGGCAAATGCGAGCTGCTTGCGGGACCCAAAGTCGGGCCTGCTCGACATTACAGCTGTAGGGACCTCGCCAGAGTGGTGCGTTTCCGAAGTTTCTAAATTACTGGCATGAGGAAGGACTCATTAACGGCCTCGAGCAAGGAGCGGATAGGGGACTCATTACATGAAAGAAACGTTCACCAACTCTTCTGAGGTGAAAGGCAGAGGAGGGCAAAGGAATCTGGTGGCTTAAACGGGGGCGCGACTTTCAGCTTATTCATCGATGATGGGAGACACAATGCTGTCTCTGACCATTCGGAAACAGCAAGTTTCAATGAAGATGGCGGCCAAGTTTGATCAGGAACCAGCCAGCTTGAGTCGATGCACTCGAGCCGGAGTCTCACCAAGCCTGACAGAGCTGAGGCACCGTTCCCTTCGGGGCAGGCGACAGAAAACTGACATGAAGCCTCACCTTTCTGATAAAAGAGGCTCAAACTCGCCCTCGTATCGCTGTAGGACACCGGTTATGATCGGCAATCGCACGCTGGCCTGTAAGGCCAAGAAAAGAGTACATTCAGTATACTCCTTTGGTAGCGTGACGCTGTATGTCGTAGGTGCGTTCAAACAAATGCTTCGAACGCCTGAGTACCAAGGCTGGAGCTCTTGAAGGGAGTCATTTCGACGATACACACGCTGGTCTACTTTCCATTCGCCTGCCCAAAACTTTCCACCCGGTCGACAATCATCCAAAAGCTCAGCAGCCTCTCTTCGTAGGAGCCGATGTATCGCCAGAAAAATGAGACGGAGAAAGAGAAGAACTGGAAAGAAAGATTCGCGATACCGACCTGGTATAGTTTGACGATGTCCGCGAGGCTGGCCCGCTTGGTCTCCAGCTTCCGGGCGAGCCGCTCGATGTCCGGAATCCGCTTGAGCTGGAAGCGGAGGTCCTGCCGGACGGAAGCGTCCTCCACGAACGCGGCCACCACGTCGTGCCGCTTTCCGATCTGCGTGCAAAGAAGCAAACAAACGAATCAGACACTCGGAAATGAAGGGCGAACATTAGGTCTTCATGTAACGAAAGTCCTGCTTTTGCCGAGCGTTCTCTCCAGAAAGCAGTAGACGGGTACAATGACAAGGGACACTTATCGGTCGCAATAATAATGCTGCAAAAAGCTCAAGAACGAGGACGGAGCGAGAGCTCTTGCTTCTTTCGCATAGTTCTCCTTCAGCAACCACGAGATAAAACGCAACATCGAAGGCGGTCCTGGCATCTTATCGGTGGACTTTCAGAACGAAATTCTTACACTTTCTGCACGGTCGACAACGCAAATCATCCAAGCCTGCGCAGACGCTAACTTCCTTGACGTGCATCGGAAAGAGCTCGTCTCATCTCCGTCTGACAATTCGACTTTCTCTTGAACGGCTCATATTTGACCAAGAAGGCTTCGAAATGCGAGATCCTTCTCGGCACCTACCTGCTTGACTCCTGGCATCTTCCTCCATATAAGAAGTGATTAAGCATCCAAATCAGTTCAAACCACTGCTAGCTGGAGGCTCACCTGCTCGACAGTTAGGAGCGGTTGCTTAGGAGCCAGCGCCCAGTGTTCGCTCGACGGCTTTAATTGCACAGCCACGAAAAGTTAGTCTGCGAGTTTCTGTCTTGCGACCCACCTGCTCTACGTCAAGCAGCGGCTGCTTGAGCCAGCGGTTGAGGAGGCGCTTGCCCATCCCCGCCGTGCACGTCCGGTTCATCAGACCAAACAGGCTGAACGTCTTGTTCGCGTCCGTTCTGCACAACAGACGCTGGCCCTATTAAGTCTGTCCTTTTCCTTCTTTCTCCTTTGATTTCTCTGCTTGCTTCTTTGATCGTTCACAGACATCCTTTCATCCGCTTTCCGCCTTGTTTCCACTCTGCCTGCCCTACTTCGTTCACCCGCATCGGCTCCTTTTTCGTTGCTTTAACTTCCACCCTCTTTCTCTCCTCTTGAATCTTTACTGTCGCTAAATTGTCGGCATGTTTTGAGTGCTGGTTGCCCTTGTCTCCGAACATCGATGACTGAACCGAAGCCCTCGATTCAAGCAAAGCCGTCGACTTAGGCAGAGCCGTTCCGACACTACAGGACGAGGACGTCTTTCACGGGCATCAAGCAACTAGCATTCGCCATGTAGGCACGAATGATCAATGCGGAAGCGGGTGCTGCTCTGAAGGGCGCTCTCTCTGTTTCTCACTTGCTCTCTTGTACGTTGAGCGCCTTGAGCGCCGCTGCGTCCAGGCGCATATACGTATTGAGGCTGTACGGCTGCAGGTGGTACTTGCCGTAGTTGGTGCTGTCGGCCAGGAGCTCCTGCAAGGGATCGGAAAACGAAGCCTTCAAATGAAAGACACAGCATCGAGCGACTGTGAAAGGAAAAGCGTGACTCGAACGTGGTATCCTCAGAGGCTAGCTATCCAGTCCAAGTTACCACAAGCCCAGCTTTGGACAGATGAAAAACGATTTTTCTTTGTTTCGGCGCCACACATACAGACTGAGCATCGTGCTTTCAAAAATCCCCCAGCCCAACAACTTACGGTGTACGCCAGCACCGCTGCAAGCGCTGCCGCCGCATTCTCCGTGTCCCCCAGGCCCCGGTGCTGCTCCGCTGAGCCCTTCACAAGCCTCGCCATGTCTTGTTCCACGTCCCGCGCCTTGAACTCGGCGCGCTTCCGCTCCGTCGTCAGTACCTCGCAGCGCGCCATTACGTCGCGCAGCTTTCGGCCATCCGGGGTCTTGGCTCCGTCCTGCAACAACGGTGTTCCGATTTGGTGCTGTTAGCAAGGAAAGCCCTCGCTCACTACCTCGTTCGAAGCATGTCGAAAATGCAAAGCACGTTACTTTGAGCCAAAATACTAGGAGCCGGACAGTCCAAACCTCTGTAGCCGTCCTGCATAGTGTACACGTTCTAGAGGATTCGGGTGTACAGGGGTTTGAAACCGGATTGCTCTCGAACCCATTTGCTTGCGCAGATGGTACTGCTCGGGTCCTGGCCTTTCAATACAAGAGAGATTTTCTCTCTCCATTTCCTGTATCTTTCGTCGCACATCACTCTAGAAGCGAAGAGGAACCTTGAACTCACTACGCAGGCTATCAGAGCCCAAAACAAGCAGTCGTTGTTCAGCCTCCCAAAACGCGAGATCCAGACCTCATCCTCACCTGCGGAAGCACGCACTCTTTGCACCCAAGCGCTACCATGGCCGACTCAAGATTCGTGTACTGGTCATCGTCCAAAAACTCCGTTGCCCCAATCAACCGCTTCGTCATGTCCACAAACGCCATCCCGACCAGGCGCTCGTTCTCCTTGGCGGACGGGAAGATGGCCATCACGACGGGCGACTCTTGCATGTCGTTGGACGCGTTGAAGAGGACATCCTCAAAGCTGGCACAAATAAGCAGAGTGTAATCAGAGACTTGACGCAGCAAAGTTGGATTGTCCATCTTTGGAGCTTTAATTTTTGCCCTTCCGTCATTGTTGGTTTGTTCCTTCGTGATTTTCGAGGTGAAATGTCTCTCCCATATTCAATCCGCTTTCAAGATTTTCGAACCAGCCCCCCTGCACCCGTTATCCACACTTTCCAGGATCAGACTCAAGGTTTTAAGGTGGGACATACACTAAAGCCAGTCCCAGCAATGCTTTCGGGAAGGCAGAGAGATGGCCAGGTTGATAAAGTCACGTTGGAAAAGGACCATTCTTTTGACCATCCTCGCAAATAAGTACCCTTCATAAGACCAGTGAATGAGGGGCCCTGTATCTTTCAACAAAGAAGCAGGTTAATCTAACAGAACGCTAGCCACATCTTTTATAAATACTAGAACTTACCTGCCAAGCTTTCCAGGTGTTGCAGTTTTTGTGAGGCGCCAGTTTGAACCGCTGCCCTCATAAAGCTCGACCGTGTGATCCCCCCTCTCTAGCAGAAGGTCCCTCAAGACCGTCTCAAAGAGCTTCCGATGCAGAGACAATCCCGCGAGTGTGTTTGGGGGGTTCCCTAATTGCTTTACTGCGGCCATGGTCTTGTGATAGTTCCGGGCAATGAAAACCGCATCGTCCCCATGGACGGAGTAGAACTCCTGAAACAATAATATTGGAAGAAATCACCGTAAAGCAAGGGCGGTTAGGGAAACCAATTGGTGCCCAACTCCTGGGTTAGGCGTCCTAAACAAGATCTAAGTAGTAACCAACAAGATCTAACTAGTGACCTTACACAAGCGATATTAGGAGATGACAGTCTTTTTAGAAGCAGGGGGGACAACGCTCTTAATGACTTGAGGGTTGAGAATGCCATGACAAGCATCAGGTTCTCAAGGTTGGATATAGGATCACAACATCTCCGGCACTCGGTGCATGAGCAATTGCTTTCTGGCAGCAGTTCTGAGGACTCACTTTTCTGTCAAAGAAGCGGATGACCTGAGAATCCTGTAAAAAAGGTCAAGGCAAAAGTTAGGGCCCTGAGGATAACATTGAAATTGTGGTAGACAAAGTCGCCGCGAACGCCACAGCATTGGAAGCCCGATTGCAAGATCACAAAGTGTTTGCTGGAGAAGATGATCGTGATATTGACCAACTTGCAAGGTCCACTCCTTGAGTATCAAGTAGTGCCACTGCTTACAAAGGCACACCAATGCAAACTTAGCATCTCAGGAAGCTCCCTAAAGGAGGCGGTGAAGCTCTATAGGCCTGTCGCCTACTAGGTTGCAAAAAGTAGTGCTGAGGGACAGAACAACTGATGCTATTTTGGAAAGTCTGAATGTGAGTTCAGTATGATCCAGTACCTCAGGAAGTCCCCTGAAGTAGTTGATGAAGCTCTGGGCCTGGCGTGCATCTACAAGCAATCAAAGCACACTTCAGAAAAGCACTTGCACCTGCCTAATGACTTTGTAAAGATAGAAGATGATGTTGCTGCCACCCTCTTGGATAAGACAGAGGTTGAAGCCCAGCAAAGAACAATACATGACACATGCAGCATTTGCATGACCATGGACTGTGCTTGCAAAATCTGTTTCGCCAGCCTAGGTGCTAGCCTAAGCAACTACAAACATGTAAAGATTGTTAATATTTTCATTTTTCCAGCTCACCTCCAAGCTTCAACTCTGGGAGCTTCTGATCCTCCCCACTTTCCCCATAATCCTCTTCCTCAACGTTGTTTGCCATCCTGACTCAATCAAGTGGCAAACAAGGTAGGTGAGCCCCGTTACTCGTCAAACTTGTCAAATTATACGCTCTTTGAGCTTTTGAAGGGCACGAAGAACCTAGCTAGCCTTTTAAAAAATCTGCAACCCTTGCGAGGTTGTGCGTGATCAAAGCACAAGATAGAATTTGAAGCTGCCACAGAATCCACTAGACTCTACTTAGAGTGCAGTGTTGCTCACACTGACACAATTTCAACCTCAATATTAAAAGCTTCGCTTGAAACTTTTTGGCGGGAAGACTTGAAGTGGGCCATCCAACTCC
>DF237574.1:0-49903 GCA_000708835.1 Klebsormidium nitens
CCATTGGATGCAAGCCGGCTGCAGCCTTGCAAGAAGCCGACTCAGTCTCCCAGTCTCCCAGCTCAGCTAGCATCGGCTCGGCACTGGCAAGGCAAGCCATGGTTTGTCGAGGCTCTAGTCGGTATCCCAATCATATAAGAGGACAAGTATCAATTTTTACTTGTTTTATTGAGCATACTTTGAGTGGTTGCAACTTGCATCACTTCGGCCCGGGCTTACACAAACCGAGAAATTACACCCCCAAGGTTACCATCCTTTCTACCTTGTAACACTAGATCACCTCTAAACCCCAAAGAGTCCCAACCCTTCCCGGGTCCCCGAGCAAATTTGTTTGTATCATGATCAACCTATATATTCTCCAAATACGACGTAAATTCGATATGACAAGGAGACGTCGGATTGAAGCATCATCGACATGTCGATATCAATTCATATCTCGCCGATTTTATCGGACAAATCTTCAGATATGGAAGTCAAAATTCGGGACACGTAACCAATTCACGGCCAATGAAGGAAGAGCCTGATCAGATTTTTTGTAGATTTGGAGCAATACGCCTACCCCGTCTATGTAAGCTATTGGGCGAGGTCCTTGCCTATAAATGCTGAGCAAGGGCATTTGTTTTGGGGCTGATTCAAATAGTCCCGGGGATAAGCACCATGCTCAAGGGATGCGGGCAATGAATTCACTTTGGTTCCCGGGACTGCTTTCCGGGCAATGCCCGAACGCCAAGCTGATCAAAAATAGGAGCAAAATTGGCAGATACAACTTCCGAGCTAAGCTACCTAGTACCTACACTGTACAGTGTGTAATACTGTTCTCTCACACTGATCTGAGTCCTGTGCTAAGTTCCAAGTTTTCCCTCCAAATGAGAGCTCTGCAAGGGCCCACCCGCCGCCGCCCTGAGTGTGTCGCGAAAGGGCGATCAGAGAGCTGGACATGTTTTGCGAGTTGCAAAGAAGCGGACATTTGGGAAAGGTTTTTGAGCTGATTGGAAGAAACGGGTATGGTTGTGTGGGGCAGGCTCCGAGGCTCATGTGGTAGGACGAGGACCTACAAACCTTTGGCCAGCATCTTTGATTTGTAACTAACTAGGGCCCGCCGCTGACAGGGAGCCTTTGCATACAAGCTTTTCAATAGGTTTTGCATATTGAGCTTGCCTAGATACTGGCCATTAGTTGGTTGCTCGCTAGCTCTCTTTGACCTCTTCTCTTGATTAGCTTATGCAGAAGTTTGAGACAAGCCGAGACAAGCCAAGGTCCACACTGTCTCAATAGACTTTATCATACGGCAAGGGAGGATTTGGAAGCACGGCAATGGATTTTACTGTCAGTTACCTCCAGGTAAGAATGTAAAGCGTTGGATTGATTTATGCTCATTAGTTCCTAATTCGTCCGCAAGTGCTTCCTGTAATCAGACGGTGTTTCATGCTTGGAAACTTGTGGCCGACAGCTTATCTGATGACAGTAGCATGATGAGAGGCCTTTTACTGGTAAAGGCATCGTTAAGGCCCAAGGGGTTTCCTGTGGTGTCTGGCTCTGCATTACCATACGGGTCACATACATATCCTTCGAATGTGCTCTTTGCATACCCGGATTTGTTGAGCTGGTTAGTCCCAACAACTGGCAGTCGGCAGCAGGAAGCCATAGCAAATTGAGACCTGAGCACTTGTTTTGTTTCTTAGTAGAAGCTGAGACTGGCAGTGCCGCTCCATTCCGATTTTCAGTTCTTTAAGTTCTATGGAACAGAACGTGCATCTGGTGGATGATTCACCTGGTTTTGCTTTTGATATCAAGGCAAGCGGTTTCTCATGTTCTTTTCTTCCCTCACGATCTGGTTAAAACTTTGCAGGAGGCCGCCAGGGATGACACAGCAGATGATCCAAATGCTAGAGGGTTTTATAACCCGGTGAGTTGCTCTGATGGATTTTTGCAAGCCGCAACAGACGTATACTAGCTGCGCTGATGACGGGTGAACCGTTCGGCGTCACAATCTGGATGACGAATTGAGCAGCAGATTCAGAGGCTGCTTCCGCTGCAAAAAACACCTATGAAAGGTTACCTTGATGGGATTGCAGATTAGGGTTTCCTAGTTTTGTTGCTGGTTCCAAGCTCAACTCGGGTTTGAAGAGTGAAATCAAAAAGGCAGCTGGAAAGCTCCTCTTAGATACACCTGGCAGCCTCGGCCCGCTGCTCTGGTATTTGGCAATTCTTTCGAGTGGAGAAGTTGGCAGGAGTTCAAGCAGATACCCCGGGCGAATATCCAGACACTGATCTTGCTGTGGTTTTGCAGAGGGTGAAGGTGTACCGCTTAAATGATGATGGCAAGTGGGTGGACAAGGGCACAGGGCATGTTTCGGTCGAGTATCTAGAGCGCTTGGATGCAGTGGGCCTGGTTGTCATTGATGAAGAGGATCAGAACACCCTCCTGGTGCATAGGATATCGGCGGATGATATCTACCAAAGACAGGAAGGTCAGTACTTTGAGCAGCACCTTAGCTATGATGCGATTTTTGGCGATATTAAATGTAGTGGCTCTGGAACAGTGTGCAGAGCCGAGCCGGTCTCCGGTGATGGCAAACAAATATCGAGAGAAAGCTGCTTTTGCTTGCTCGCACAGATCTCCAAGTTTTCCGCTGTCGCAATAGCATTACGTTGAGATTGTTCTCTTGGTACAGGGGAGTGGATTTGATTTATGCTGTTGACTTTGGATCCGGGTGCCTAGCTAGCATCCTCTTTGAAGATTTTATGCTTCAAAGTCACATCAAGTAAAACTTTCTGTTTCTCAATTTGCAGAAACGATAATTTCCTGGACAGACCCAGAAGTAGCGACAGACTTGGCCCTGAGCTTTCAGGAAACGATGGGGTGCAATTACATCTGGGAGCAAGTCTGCAGCGTGCAGCGCCAGATCCAGTTTCCGACCGTAGGGCTTGCCGAGGGCCCACGGCAGCTCAGCGAAGATCTGGAGCACTCGGGGACATCCCAGGAGGAAGGTGAGCGCACGGAAGATGGTTGCGGAAGTTGTGAATTTCTGCTCGATTCTGGAAGCAGTTACAAGGGTATGCTTGTCCAGCCTCTTCCGGCATGTTTTGGAGGACAGAGCTATGGGTTAACTTGAGCAACTGTTGAATTCGATTGCAGAATTGGCTGCCTGAGTGCAGATTCGTTGAGGCCGTTCGTCCTGCCCAATCATCTTCAAATGGTAAATTCTATCTCCGTTTTCTTCAGAAGACCACTTTCAAGAGCCGATCGTGAACGACTCAGTCGAGTTGCCGCGGCCGGAGCTTAGCAATCTCCCTCAGCTCGCGAAGATTGTGTCGGAGGTCTCCCCCTTCCACCGGGAGCGGGTGGCGTCCTTGATGACGAGGGACCCCACCTACCTGAAGCGGTTACTGGACCTATTCCGCTTCTCGGAGGACCTGGAAAATACGGAGGGGCTGCACCTGATGTACAAGATCGTGAAGGGGATCATTATGCTGAATGACAACAGCATCTTTGAAATAATCTTTCGGGACGACTGCATCATGGACATCGTGGGGGCCCTGGAATGTGAGTGCCGGCGCTTTGGGCTGGGGGGCTGTCAGCAGTTAGTTGGATGTTCTCTTTCTCTAGGAACTGGAAGTGGCTGAATGCAATCTAGGCTCTGCACTTGGCTTCTGGAATGTGTCAGGCACTCTTGCCGTTGTTTTAGTGCAGAGCGACCACATAGATGCATTCATCGGCTTGGCTTGTGCTGAAGCACTTGGGGGTTGTGTTTGTGATACAGACGACCCCGATGCTCCCCAAAAGGCAGAGCATCGCAAGTACCTGAACGAGCAGGTCTCCTTTAAGGAGGCGGTGCCCATCCGCGACCCGAACACGCTCAGCAAGATTCACCAGACGTACCGCATCGGGTACATCAAGGACGTCGTCTTGCCGCGAGTGCTTGACGATCAGACCTTCGGCTCGCTCAACTCGCTCATGCTGTTCAACCATGTAGAGGTTATCAGCAGCCTACAGGTGCGCATTTCGAGCTCGTGTTACTTGTGCCGCGTTACCCTTCCTTGCTATTTCGGGTGCCAACTTGAAAAAAGGCTTACGTCTGATGTCCTCTTGTTGAGCCGCTGTTCTTTTCTCCCCTTTGCACATCGTCTCGTCCAAGAAAGCAAGGATTGTCCATCGATGCTCACCCCTTTTATCAGCATCTAGTCTGGTTCAGCACCAGTCCAAGTACGTGATTCGTGTTGTGGTTCTGCTTCTCCCAACTCGCACCAGGGCACTAATATCTTTTGAAGCTCGGAAGCTTTGTATCTTTCGCAAAAATATCTGCGATTGGGCCAACGAAGCGCTGAGCTGGCTTTGCTGTGTGTGCAGAACGACCGCATGTTCTTGGGGGAGTTGTTTGCTGCATTGCGGGCGCGCCAGGACACTGACAAGAGCTGGCAGGATATAGTCTACTTTTTGCACGAGTTTTGCTCGCTCTCCCGACACCTACAGCCACAACAGGTAAGTGGCTTCTTATGCTTGTCAGATGGTCTCCATGCCTACTCACGATGGCTACATAGTCAATATACAGGTGGCCGAAAGATTCACGACTTGGTGTGTTGCGTGCCCTATGCTTAAGTGGGCGTTCGCACCCGCGATTGCAATTCTTGATCAGGCAGCATAATGCGAACGGGCTACATTCACCCGGTCGAACTGTGCCCTTGTCATGCTTCAGCGTTGCCACTGGCATGATTGTTCAAACTCCTTTTGATGTCCATAGGAGCGACAATGATTCAAGTCGCGGACAGTGGGTCTTTAAAAGCGTCTAAAGTTCTAATACGCAGGATTCTTTGACGCGACATCAACCAATGTTCTTTGTCAAGCGCTGCCACTCTTCTCATCCGGATCAGCTTCGTTCCCCAACCTTCACGTTTCTCTCTCTCCAGCGCAACCATCTCTACCAGTCCCTCATCATGGCGGGCCTCTTCGAGGTCGTGTCCCGCATCCTGGAAAGCTCGGACGAGAAGCTCCGCCTGGCGGGATCCGACATCCTGATGTGCACCCTCACTCACGACCCCGCGTCGCTGCGCAACTTCCTGGCGGGCGCCAAGGGTCGGCCGCTGTTTGCGCAGCTCATGCGCGGCATGCTGACGCCCAGCGAGGGCGGCCTGCAGGCACAGCTCTTGGAGATGATGCGCATGCTCCTCGACTCGGACTCCATGGAAGCGGTGAGCAGGCCCTGCTCCTACTTTGGTCTTTGCTGCTTCTTGTCTTTTGGACGGGGATCCCAAGTGCTGGTATGTACGGGGTTGGTGTTTGGGCACTGCTCTCAGACAAGGAGGCCCAAGCTGGCGTCGACGATTTGCCCTGTCTTGTGTAAGGAGAAGGTAGCCAAGCGTGTGCGTGCAGCGTAGGCCGAGTACAGTCTGGAGGCGCCTTGCTCTCTCGCACTCTGTAATGTCCGCACAGAGCCGTCAAAAGCCGATAGCCAGCCGCGAGGAGCCGCTAGAAAGTCATGGCAACAGCGTAAGTCTCAACTTGTACAAAAACAGCCACCATGCGGCGAGACGTTTCCCCGCTCGTCCCTGACGGCTCTCGCTCTGTGTGCAGACCGAGAAGAGCTCGTTCCTGGACCTGTTCTATGATGATTACATCGAGCAGCTGGTGGCGACGCTGGTGGCGGGGTGCAAGACGGGCAAGGACGCGGAGGACGTGGTGACCAAGCACGTCGTGGGGCGGCCGATGGGGTCCAAGGCGGCCATCCCCGTGAAGCTGCCCGTGGACGAGAGTCTCATCACCGCCGAGACGCTGAACCACATCTGCGAGCTGCTCACCTTCTGCGTGCAGCACCACAGCTTCCGGATCAAGTGAGGCGCCTGCTGTCGGTGAACTCGACATTGTACAGGGGCACGGGAGCTGAAAGTAGCGTGGGTTGCGTGGGGGGGTGGAAGAGCGGAGAGGTGGCAGGAAAAGGCGTCTATTTGTTTGAAGGGAGTCGTCGAATATATGTCGGTGGTCGCTCTGTCGGGGAGCTTGAACGTCGGCTGGAACAAGCTGCGGCTCTACACGATGCTCAGGTCGTGTGTGCAACCTTGCATCCTTCGGGCTTGGACAGCACCAAAATATCCGCACCAAAAAGTATTGCACCAATGAACCTGCACCTAGTTGTCCCTTTTCCTAGTGTCTGCTTCCATCCTTTCATCGTCAAACGATCGAAGAAGTCTCGCCTTGGCTGCTCAAGCAAGAGCTCGCTGTAGCGGCCCCACACTTCGACATGAGACGCCCGGTCAGCTAGTAGCGCTGAGGGCGTGCTATCTCCAACGCTGTTCTCCGTTTCGTTTAACAGGTACTACGTGCTGCGCAACAACGTGGTGGAGAAGGTGCTGCGGCTGACGCGGCGGCGCGAGAAGTACCTGGTGGTGGCCGCCATCCGCTTCCTGCGCACCTGCATCGGGCTCAAGGACGACTTCTACGCGCGCTACCTCGTCAAGAACAACCTGTTCGCGCCCGTCATGGACGCGTTCAAGGCCAACGGCGACAAGTACAACATGCTCAACTCGGCCGTCATCGAGTTGGTGGACTATGTGCGCAAGGTGAGCGGAAGAGTCTAGCACTCGCAACATGAGATTAACGGTGGAGAAGGGCAGCGGGAGATGGAAGAGCAAGAGCGGGTTGCCCTTCTGCTTTGACGCGGGCACGAAGGAAGAGCAGACATTTAAAACAATCACCGCATACACGGCTCACGTCATTGCAGATTTGGACGTTGCCTCAAGATTACGCCACTAGCTGTGCAAACAAAGCGGCATGTCCCGCAGGTAAACTGCAGGAGTCCTTTGCATCAGAGCTTCGCTGACAGGCCTTTGTTGTGCTCTCCCAGGAGAACATGAAGGCGCTGGTATGCCACCTGTGGGAGACCTTCGGCGAGCTCTTATCCGGCGTGAGCTACGTGGACACGTTCCAGAACCTGCAGATCAAGTACAACCAGGTACTGGACGGCCCAGGCTCCCAGGCCGCCCCCGCCGACTTGGCCAACCGGGCGATGCCCCCCATGCCAGGGATGGCGCGCGACGCGGACCATGGCTCTCGGAAGATGCGGGAAAACTCGCCGACGGGGCGGGCCGCTGCGATAGCGGCCGCTCGGGAGATGCAGCTAAGGAGGCGGAGAGACGGAAGCATGGACCAGGTAAGAGCACGCGCTGCAGCTCCGGCGAGAGCTGCAATTTTCGATTGTTGAAGACATACTTTCTGCTTATTTGGTTGGTCTGAGCGCTGCAAAGATTGTCAGCCAACGCTGTGCAAGCTTTGCTCGGGAAGTCGAGGCGTCCCTCTTGCAATCTTACTCTTGAACGTCTGCCGGATACCATGTCCTGTTTCACTTATCCGGACAAGATGTAGTTTCTTCAAGAAAGACCAGCAAGCCAGGGCACTTGAGGATTATAAGCAGGAAAGTCAGGTTAGATTTGATACAAGCAACTTTCTGGCTGCGGAACCTTTTTACTTCACAGAAACATACGTGCAAAAGAAGGTTGCGAAGGATCAAAGCAAGGGCAGGCGAAGGATCAAAGGTGGCGTGCTTGACGAATGCAGGACGAGGAGGCCTACTTCAGCTCCGACGGGGACGACGAGGACGAGGGCGAGCACCACATCAATGCGCGCATCGACCAGCTGCGGGGGGGGCATCCCCCCATCGAAGGGCCCCCCCTACCCCAACCAACTGCGAATGGCGGGGAGGCTACTGCGATGGGTTTGCGCAACCCGTTCGGGTTAGTGGACTACGAAGACGAGGACGAGGAGTCCCCGCCAGGCAGCTCGGGCGGGAATGGGCTGGGCCCGCACGGGCGGCAGGAGAACCACCCGCCGGCGGCCCCGCACTTGTGGCCCGGGGCGCAGCAGAGGACGGGCATCTGGGGGGACGGCTTGGCGCTCAAACGGGGGCCCCTCATGCGAGAGGGCGCGCTCGCGTTTCCCAACGGATCGAACTTCGAGAGGGGGCCGCTGCGGGTTGCGCGGCGGATGTCCCCGGGGCGGGACCACGGGTCGCGGCGGCGCGATATGGACCTGTCGCTGGAGCGGGAGGAGTACGAGGAGAAGATGAAGCGGCGGCGCATGATGGCGGGCAAGGTGAACGGGGACGCGACTGCGGAGGAGGCGCGGCGGGGGCCCAAGGAGCGCGGCTGGAAGAGCACGCGCAGCAAGTGGCGGGAGCACCTGCTGAAGCGGGAGCGGCACGCGCTGGACGGGCTGCGGCCGGAGTTGGCGGCGATGGAAGAGGATGCGTCGCAGGTGCTACAAGCCTTCCAGGAGCGGGTCGAGAGCCCAGGGGGGGAGCCGCAGCAGGTGCAGGAAGGGGGGAGGCGGGGAGCGCCGGGATGGGGGGGGAGCGGCCGGAGGAGGCCATGCGGCCGGGGACGGCTGTGCATGACATTCTGATGGGGGTAGATTTGCCAAGCATTGAGGCGCTGGAGGTGGGCGCTTTGAGAGAGGGGGCGTTTGCAGGACAGGGCGAGACCGAAAACGAAGAAGGCAGGGATGCGAAAGGCGCGAGTGAGTTGGGGTCGACGGGTGGCGAGGGGCCGTCTGGGGAGGCGGTTCAGCAGATGGTAGTTGAGGAGGCAGGCCCCGCCACCGTGGAGAATGCCGGGGAAGGGGGTCCGTTTAGGGACGTGCCGGAAGCGGAAGGGCCAAAAGAAGCTGGACCAGTTCGAGACGACTGGCAGGGGGGCTTGGACTTTCAGGGCGACCTTTCGACTAGCAAAGAGTCGGACAATAAACTGAAGCTAGACAGCGAGCGAGGTTCTCAGCAGGAGTTGTTAGGATTAGGGGGCGACCTTGCGAGGAGCAACCCAACCCCGGAGCCGTATGAAGTAAGATAAGGGGGGCCCTTAGCAACAGCCGTGTCTGTATAGTAGTGTCATTCCGGTAGTGAAGAATCTTTCGCTCAGTTGTCCTGTGTCAGCCATTGGGACATTGGGTGGATCCGAGCTCTGTTTGCTGGAGCAGTTTGGGGCAGGTCAGGATGGTGTCAAAATCGGTTTACTTGCATTTCAAAACGTGAACGCCTTCTTGCATGAGTGCTGGACTGATATGCGCAGTGATCATATGCAAACTTTTGCTGATTGGACATTGCTGGAAAAGTGACGGGGGAGCATGGTGGTACCTTAACCCGCGGCTTCAGAGAGACATCAGATATCAAAGGAATGAAGGCTTGCAAGCGCATGCATCAGTTGATGATCTGAGCAGGTGACCAACCTGTAGGAAATCAACGTCCCATAAGTTCTCAGCCACATACCGTACCCAAACGATTATGTGCATGAGACAACCGGAAATGAGATGGTTATGTTGTTCTCTTTCAAGCGCCGAGGCCATAGCCCCCAAGCATGTGATTGCTTATCTCCATATGGCTGGGTTAAGGTATAGTGCGCATATGGATCAGCTTGTCATATGCATGCATGGATTGCTATAGCAGGCCGGCAAAAGACTCGTGGCTTTCCACACGCTTCCCAGCGACAGACAAATACCTTTAATACGTACCGTATACTCCGGGGCGTTTTGGATTCCCGAGAGATAGTCCTAGGTAGTGCTGGAGCCTGACGTATTGCAAAAGACTGGCCGGGGCGCGGCCGTCTGGTCACAGTCACGGTGCGGCACGACGACGGTCCGAGTCACGTCCGGGTCCCGCGGCGCGAAAGCCCAATGAGCCAGTACGGTGGGCCTGATCGAGTGACCCGGCTGGTAAACCTCGACACGTGACAATGCGGCCTTCAAGTTTGCGGCGCCGCGCCCGGCCGCGCTGTGTACGCGCGCCGGGTAGTACGGTAGTCCTACAGGCTAGCTCTGAGTCTAGACTCTGCGCTAACTTTTCTGGGCATATCCGAGAGGCAAATTCATGCAGCTGAGGTTATTGAAGGCTGAAGCGTTGCATCCTGAGATTGCTCTACGCACATCGGGGCTGGAATGGGGTCTCGTGGTCCATCCCTTCCTGGCGCCCCACGGATGCAAATACCAGAATGGCGGGGCCTTGCGCAGTTCCCAGTGGCCACTCAGCAGGCACTTCACAACCTGCTGGAAAAGTTGAGACAGAAGGTATGGTCACCTTGAGAAAGCTTTCATTGAAGTAATGAATTGCAGCAAATCATGGTAATGGTGCGGCCCTGGCAACCTGGCTGCACCACTGATATGCAGCATTGATGTTGCCACTAAAGCGCTGTCTTGAAAGGCAATGTGGTGTCGCAGAATTGCTGGTCCTCTATGGAGTTTGCAGAGCTCAGATTCTGGAAGGGCCTATCCATCTGGAACTTCTTTCCAAGATTGGCATTTGTCAAATGTAAGGCATAAATGTGCATGCGGCGCAGGGTTAGAGCAGCATTGGTCCATCGATGTGGTGGCTTCAATGCTGATGGCACTTCTTCCTCCATTAGTCACAGAAAACGGGATGAGCAGGCATGCTGCAAACGATCCTTAATGATAAGGGACAAGATCAACCGCCCTGGCAAGAAAGTGCCACAATGATTGATGGTCCATCACCTGTCCAGTTCATCGTTGGGCAATCGAACGCTTCACCACTGTGTAACGTGCTTCGTATTGGCGATGATTGCAGGACAAGGATTCTCTCAACATTCTGGTCCTGGGGAAGGGCGCGGTGGGGAAGAGCTCCACTGTCAATTCGATAGTCGGCGAGCGGGTCGTGACTGTGACGCCGTTTCAGGGGGAGATAGTTCGGCCCGAGGTCGTCTTCCGGCAAAAGGCGGGCTTCACGCTGAGCATCTTTGACACCCCGGCCATCGACGACGGGTCCGTGAACGAGGACCTGCTTAAGGGAATGCGTGGCTTCCTGCTGGAGAAGCCCATCGACGCTCTGCTCTATGTGGACCGCCTCGACACGTACCGTGTGGACGATTTGGACCGAGAGGTGCGGGCCTGATGTGCTCATTTTCGTGCTTCGGGCAGGACTTGTTGCTATCGTAGTCCTCGGAGGTTCTGGAGATGAGGAATAGCCATGGGATTCCTTTGGTTTAAATGAAGTTGGTTGAGCAGAACTGTCTGCATGCAAGGAAAGGCAGCGGCAGCTGTCAGACTACTCGCAAGTTGCTGAAGCGGGTTTGTTGCTCCCCCAGGCGATGGCAGGGATCACCAAAGTGTTTGGAGCGCGGCTGTGGAAGGACGCTGTGCTTGTCCTTACTCACGGGTAAGACCGCTGCTTCCAGCTGCTCGAATGAATTGGCTCGAATGAATCGGGCTTCCATAGTGGGCGGTGAACGCAGATGGTGCACCATGCTTGCTTGTTTCATCAAGTTTCCATCTCTTTGTCTGCGGGCCAACCGAGACTTTTATGCTGGCCGCCCTTACAATCGTTGTCCATCTTGCAGCCAGTGCAATCCCCCTGAAGGCACCACAATCTCTGAGTACGTGGCTAGGCGAACGGCGGTAAGCTGCTATATGTTATTCTTCGTTGCGATGTTGAAGATTGCTCGCTTTTCCTGGTCACATCTTCTGCAACCGGTGCCCGCTGCAAAGTGTTCTTGTTGGGCTGCACCTTTCAGAGAAGCGCCTCTTCTCTAATTGGCTAACCGCTGTCCTCCGACTCCAGAACGTGGTGGCGGCCATCAAGCAGGCGGCAAAGAAGGGCGGGGTAACGCTGGTGAGTCAGTCTCGTGGGTTCTCATTCGGATTGCCGAGTCTGGCCCGTATCTTTTCCTTCCTACATGACATGATTCTGGCCAATCTGAGGAAAGTGCTGAGATATCTCCGATAACCAGGGCACAATGATTCTGCACATCATTAAGAAACGTCCCAAGCCGTTTCTGCAGTCGTGAGCACTTCGTCTTTTGAATGGATCGGTTTTGGGAAGTACGAGATTGGCTGGAGAGGAAAAGGAAAAAGCAACAGGTAGAAAGGACGCCAAGGTTCGGAAAAGAAGACACGCACTACTTCTCACCTGATTTTATGTTTGGAGATACGCGCCGAACCTGGCCCTGGTTGCCATGCACCTGAGCAATCTGCTAGACGCAGGCTCGAACAAGTCCAGTTGCATCCGATCTGCCTACTTGACTGAGCGTGCCTACCCTTTTCTCCAGAACGATGTGCCGGTGGCTATAGTGGAGAACTCGTCGCGGTGCAACACCAACTCCGGCGGAGAAAAGGTCAGCAACCTGGGCTCACACCCACTTGAGACGTCCGAAAGTTCGATCCACTGGTATGCTGATTAGCTGACCTCGGCACTCTCTTGCACTCCTGGCTGTTGTGACTTTCCCTGACCAACCCCTAGGAAACGCTTCGCGACCAAGTGTCAGTGCCTCTTCTTCAAAGGGTTGCGAGTTGTACGGCTTGTCAAGACCTCACATTAGCGGGTCCGGAAGGTTCGGATAGGCTAGAGCCCCCCGGCAACAGGCCCGCTGACATTGTCACCGCTTTGAAACCCGTCATTGTCTTGTGCCTTTCGGCCATCAACCTCCGCGGTTTCGTTTGCAGATTCTGTACGACAACAGCGTGTGGCTGCCCGCGCTGGTGGGCAAGATCGTGGACGTGGCCCTGCGGCCGGACAAGGCCGGGCCGTACATGGTCACCGAGGACATGGTGCTGCCCATCGACGGCAACAGCCGCCTGCGCTGGCTCATCGCGCCCCTCCTCGCCCTCCAGGTGGGTTGCGGACCAACGCACGTCATTGCTGCGACGGTCCGCAGAATGGTCTAGCGAAGCTGTTTCGCAAGGTGCTTTGGAGGTCTGATTGCAGGTCTCGCTGCAGCATTCATCGCCGATTTAGAGCGGTCTGCGCTGGAAACATGCACGCTTTCCGGCTATCGAGAGGATGTGGTGGTCGACCTTTGACACTGCATGCAAGTGTGAGTAGTTCGCTTGTCCGAATCGTTTTTTGGGCTTGGCGGTATGGTCGGGAATTGAAGCTGAGGGCGTGCCGTGCTGGCCTCTGCAGGTGGGGCTCGTCTACAGATTCTTTGCGAAAAGGCTACACCAAGAGCAGACGGGCCTCCGGCCAGAGGATCGTTTCCGGTTGCTCACACACAAAGACGTCGAGAGATGGAAGCAAACATTCAAGCGTGCTGCACTAGAGGCCGACGACGACGATGAGGACGAGGACTGATGCAACGATCAGTCCTCCTCGGATGCAATTTTGGCTCTGCAATGTCGCCCGTTTTGAAGTTGTCGTTACGGATGGGTTTCAGTTCGAGTTGCTCTTGTGCGTGTCCCATGGCAACCTTGATTGGCCCAAAATCGCACGCAGCCCGTGCAGAAAAAGTTAATACGTGCGTCTTAAGATTTAGTCCGTGCGGTTCAATTTGAAGCGAGCTACACATGCGATCTTGAAATCCAATCAAAGCAACTCCAACGTGATTTTTGATCGCTTTTATTTTGGAAGACCAAGCGACTCAATCCTAATAACGATTTATACAATGGTCATAGGGGTCACGTTCGTAACGATCACAACTTAGAACCCATGTTGCGCGTGGATGCATGTAGCGCCATTGCATTCGACCTGGGCCGTCATAGTGCCGGCCAGGTCGACTCAAATCATGCGTCCGATCAGCGCCAGCAGATTGACATGTACACCAGATTCAGATGGCTAACCTTGGTGCATGATGCGGTACCTCGTGAGGTCGGATTGCTTACAGTGACGGCAAGTGCCGCACTGCATGCCATGCATCATCATGGATATCCGGGCCCTGGGGGATCCATGGTCGGTCCCGACCGTCTGATCATTGAAACCGACCGATCGGAAGTCACTGATCTGCATATGGAGCATGATCGACTCAGTTGTACATGCACGTTCAATTGCAATCATTTGCATGATTACATACATGATGCTCGTCCAGAACAGCAGGCGGCGCGCGACAATATCAGACAGGCCAACTAGCTTATATTTCATGCCCGCCAAGTTGAAGCGGCTGTTTGTGCAGCCCGGCCAAGCATGGACTTAGCTCTTAACGATCAGGTTCGCCATGGTATACTTTTCAGCCACCCGCAAGAGGATCGATGCGGTTAAGCATCAATGAAGTTATCTCGGAGCTAGTATTTAATCAAAGTAATGTTGACATAATCACACCATCAATGGCTGAAGTCAGTGGACCCACGTGCACTTGAACTCTACATGTTGCTCAAGCTTGCTTATGTAGGTTACCGGTACGATATACATACAACATGTTCAACTGCAGCAATCGACTAATATCCGGGCGCAACGTCTCTCAATAGCGCACTTCAATGGCTTTCCCGCCAAAACTGAGGTTTGCATACCTGCGAGTGGCGCTCTAAACACTTCGTAAAAGGTAAAGCAATCACCTAGCTCAAACCGGATGCCGCGCCTCAGAGGGCGGCATCTCGAGGCTCGCCCCCGCGGCCGGCTGCCGCTTCCGCGCGCCCTTCTTCTTGCGCACCAGCCCCAGCACGCGCTTCGGCAGCTTGGTCACGCCCGCCACCATGTCGTCGACCGCGCGCGAGAAGCCGACACCCGTGTCCTTCTGCGCGTGCGCCGCCATGGCCTGCCACGCCGCGGGGTCGCGCTTGAACAGCTCCGACTTCTCCACCTCCTGGACGATGTGCACGTCCAGCGGCTTGAGCAGGCGCTGCCCGCAGCGGTAGATGAAGTCGGGCAGCACCGCAACAGTCGGGACCAGCAGGCACAGCAGCCAGAACGCGGGCGCGGGGGCCAGCCGCTGCGGACAAGAAGGCATCGGGTGAGCCACGACGCGGGGAAAGCGGTACCGGAGTTGTTGGTTAGCGCGCTCAAGGCGGTAAAGAAAGGCTTAGGTAGCAGTGAGGCAGAGTTCAGAATGGGGCAGTGGGGCCTACTAGACGGGACGAAGCAAGGAGCCTGAGCCTCAAAACCGCCTTCCAAGCTCGCAGTTCTCTGCTACGTGAGTCTTAGTATGCGGGGCTGCCCTGCCCCTCACACTAACGGCCCCTGACCTTTGACGGAGTTAGGGCGTCTTGAAGGCAGTGAGCTCGAGCGGAGCTCAGGGAGGAAGCCACTGACCGCTTCCGGACAAGAAGCGCAGCAGCTTCTCGGCACCTCTCGACATTTCAAGGAAACGAGGAAGAACACGACTCTCAGCCATCCTGATGGGAGCCAGCCGAAGCAGCGTATGGGTATGCGAAACGCTTTGCTGACAACCGGCGCATCGGCGTGCGGCGCTGACCTCGACGAGCGTCTTGTGCACGTTGGGCGAGATGTTGGTGGGCAGCGCGTTGTAGGCGAGGCAGAAGAGGTACCAGAGCGCCATGCTGCCCCAGATGAACAAATGATGGATCCACGTCCAATACCCGATGGCCACGCACATCTGGAACGTGACAGTCCACAGAATGCTCGTGTACATGGTCGTCCCGATGTCATACATGCCCAACGAGCGGCCGTTGCGCGCAAACGCCTGGTTGGTGCAGCCTTGGATGATCAGGTAGTAGTTGATCAGCGATGCGTAGATGCCGTTCAACTGCACAGGAGAGACGGCGGAACATCAGATAACGGACGCAGGGTATGTATTCTGGGGTGGCAACAGTGGTTAGGCCGTTTGTTGGACGGAAGAGGGAAGACAAGGACTGCTATGTGACGGTGGGATCTGGCAGGCCGCTTCCAAGCCCGGGCCTTTGTGTTTAGGAAGGCGAGATTCACGGCGACAAACACGAAGCGATGAAAGGTGCCGTCAATCCTTGAAAGGTGCCAGAACCGGTATGCGTGCATCAATTAAGCTTGCGCAAGCGCAGGTGTGCAGGACTGGCGCCCAATGCTAAGCACTGCTCGTGGGCCAGAGCCACAAGCTAGCCGGCTGCTGCTGAGTTGCCCATGAAGCCTCGGTGTAGCAGAAGCTGCCACAAGAAGAGGTTTGCTGGAAGCACACCGTGCATCAAGCTGAGTTTATGAGACCTGGAGATTTTCCTCGAGGGCCAACGAGAGGGGAAACGTGGGGCTGACCATCCAGGCGGAGATTTTGGACCAGGAGAAGTACGAGTTGGACTGCCCCTGCAGGTACAGCGCGGGGAAGGCCAGGCTGGTGGCCGCGCCCACGTCCTGGTCCAGCACGCCCACCGCAATCACGGGCAGCGACGTGAAGATCAGATTGTAGAACGTCAGATACCTGGGGGAAAAGAACGAGGAGTAAGCCTTCGGGGACTTTGGTTCAGTCTCTGCGATGCAGCAGCATGAGAGCCCCCAAGCAATGGCAGAGATGCTTCATCAACAAGCTGAAGTTGCAGGCTAATCCCGGAAAACTTCCAAGGCAAGTACAGAAGACAAAACACAGCAAT
The DNA here is from genome assembly GCA_000708835.1 of Klebsormidium nitens. Classification (NCBI taxonomy): domain Eukaryota; kingdom Viridiplantae; phylum Streptophyta; class Klebsormidiophyceae; order Klebsormidiales; family Klebsormidiaceae; genus Klebsormidium; species Klebsormidium nitens. Next base: position 16,211 of record DF237574.1, read on the forward strand.
GACGAGACGAAGCTAACGATTTGGGGCATGCCCAAAAGTGAAGCTCAGGTTTCCCCCAAAAGCCAGAAGGAGGCTTGAGGAGCGGAGCGGCGGTGCGCGCTGACCAGTCGTCGTAGATGGGCTGCACGCTGAAGAAGGCGTAGCGCGAGAAGAAGAAGAGCGTGAGGCCGAAGGTGACGTTTTTGTAGAAGAAGTAGCTGATCATCAGCGCAATGCGCCGGTAGCACCACCGCCCGTGCACCAGCAGCAGCCGCTCCAAGAAGCGGAACTGCCCGATCGCAAAGTCGCTCGCCATCACCGCCTGTGCCGAGAAGGAAGACACAGGTCACGCGGAAGGCTTGGGCTTTATTCCACTAGGTCTACATAAGAATGACTCCACAGCCTCTATTCGAAAATCGCAGAGCAGCACATACGTAGACCTTCTTCTGGCCTGACACGTTCAATCTCTTGTCATACATTTAGGCTGCTAGCATCTCAAGGGACCGTGACAATTGATCATGAAGAGCCCGGAAGGAACTCCGACTGCCGGGCCGGACGATTGCCAGCAGCGTTCCCAAACAAACTGGAGCCTTGACCTGGCGAAGCTTGCACCCGACCATTGGCTCTTGGTTTCAGGACCATTTTCAACGCCAACCACGCATTGCTCTTTTGAGTCTCAGCTGACGTGTCAGCGTACTATTCCCCTGATGTGCGGTGTGCTGACCTGCGTGCCCTCGAAGCCGCTGATGCCCACCCCAATGTCCGCTGCGTTGATCATGCCTACGTCGTTGGCGCCATCCCCAATGCCCAAACAGATCTTGCCCAGCGCCTCCTTCACCAAGTACGTCACCTGCACACGCACATGTAGTGCCGTCAAACCTCAGCACCCCCCTCACGCAATTTACACGTCACTCTGAGATATCGATTTCACAAGAGATCGTCGGTCGAGGAAATATCGCGCGCTGATTTGCCCTCTCGGATTCTCCCCTGCTGACAGCTGCTGAAACGTCCAGTGGCTTCGGCCTCCTCTCCCTTTGCAACTTAAAGCCAACGATGGAGCCAGCCCTGCCCCCTGTCTAGTTCGCCCCGACCGCTGACACGACTCCTTGTGTAGCAGACAACGGAAAGGCTTTGAGTTAAGCGCAATTGAGGACTAAACAACGGCAATATACCGTAAGCGGACAATTCTTGCAGGATTTGTGATCTGTCGATGGAGCAAGGGAACTGGAGGAATGTCGCCTCGAAGGCTGACGAAGAGATGGTTTCATTCGGTATCGCACAGAGGGCAGAGAAGAGGTATACATTCTGAGATGGAGAGATCTATCCGGTGTGCTCACCAGCGCCTTTTGCTTGGGCGACACGCGGCACGCGATGACGGCCGCGCACGCCTGCGCCAGCTCCAGGAACTTGTCCTTGTTCTGCGCGTCCAGCGCAAAGGTAAGGCTCTTGCCGTCGATCACCAGCGCAAACACGCCCGGCGCCGCATCCGGGTTTTCGGTCTCCTTCTTGCGCAGCGCCGCAATGCGCGCCAGCCCGGCCTCCAGTTGCTCCACTGTCAGCCGCATCGATACCTGCACCGGGAGGAGCACAAGTGAGTCCTAGATAGCTACCAAGAACGGAATCGTAAGAGCGGTCAGATGGGGAACGCAAACACAGGTTGCCCGGCACCCCCTTCTCGTGCAACGACCCTGCCTGCTCCCAAGGCAATCATTCGCACGCAACAGCAGAAAAGTTTGGCACGGGTCTCTGGCAATTAACAGACAGCGCCCAATATATCCGCTTATTTGGAAGACACGACCTGTGGCAGTGCCGGGACACCAATGTCATCAAAGCGTTGCCATCGCTGCGCCTTCCGCATAGGCAGCCCCTTGCGGCGCTCACTTCAAAGAGCTTGTCCTTGTCGCCCGCCTCGTCCGCGGCCGCGACCTCGGGCCGATCGAGCGTGACGAGGATGCGGTCCATGCCCTGGCGGAGCAGGCTGCACGCGTACCCGATGTTGATCGCCGTCTCCACCTTGTCGCCCGTCAGCACCCAGATCTTCAGCCCCGCCTGCCGCCAAGATCAAGAAGCGCGCCCGTCAGCGCGCAGGAAAGAATGAGAACGGCACAGGCAGGCCCGTACACATTGGCAAGCTCAGCGGCGGCTTCCTTGACGGTTTCCGCAACCCATCCTATCTCAAAGCACGGAGAACGATGGCATTTGTCGACCAAAAGGTCCCGTTGTTGGTTAAATACGGTCAGCTTGACCTGTTTAAAGTGTCCGCTCGTGCGTCACCTTGATGGCAAGAACAGGACAAGCTTGGCGTGTACTGAAGTGGGTGCGCACGTCACCTTGGCGAGCTTGTCGATGGTCTCGGGCACGCCTGCCTGCAGTTTGTCCTCCACGCCGCTGCAGCCCAGCAGCGTCAGGTCGCGCTCAATCTCCTCCGCGGCCTCGTCCACCTTTTGACCACGGTCAGGGCCCACGATTGCCTTGGCAGCGTCGTACGTCTGCACGTAAAGAAGCCGCGGGAAAAGGTCAGGGAAAAAAGCGCCTTTGGGTAGCGTGCTCAGTAAAACACCCAACGCAGGGAGTCCGGACACAGAGGAATCCCGGTGCAGGCTTATTATGTTACCTACGCAGGAAAACGCCTTGGCAGCGTCTTATATCTGCCACAGAGCAGCCAGCGACAGAAGCTCAAGATGAAATTCGTCCACAAGAGGGTTCCCGTACAGTAGCTTGGTGACAGAAACCCCGCGCGGTAAAATGTCGAAACCAGTACACTCTAGTGAAGATTCGCGTGGCCCATATCCAGTTTGAAACGACTACAGAACAAAGATTGTCAGAACGCATCGTCAATTAGTCACAAGCGGGTCACCACCTTTGCCTTTCAGAAACTCTGTTAACATTAACTCTGTTATGTATCGGTTTCCGGAGCAGCTTCTCCAGATTCGCAAACTCATTCCAAGACAGGCATCGCCAGGTCCTCGTGGTGGGCAGCCGTTTGCGAAGGTTGTGTCAAGCTCCACAAGGACCGCCATAGCACGCTTAAAAGCACGGCCACGGCGCCTGCTCACCTTGCTCCAGGCCTTGTACTCGGCGGGGTCCAGGACGCGGAAGCCGAAGCAGAGTGTGCGCAGGCCGGCCTGGCTGTACTGCTCCAGGTGCTCCTTGGTGGCCGCCGCATATTGGCGACCCGAGGAGCCCAAACGCTCGTAGATCACATTGTCGGCACCCTGCGCACGTACGACCAACTGGTCATCCTCCGAGAGCGAAGAAAGCAAAAGATGTGATACGAAAAGTACGAAAGTGGACGACGAAAAGGCAGAGCAACAGTCGGAAGGAAGTAATCGAGTGGACGGACCAAGAATTTCGTGAAAAAGTATTCAGACACTCTTGCAAAGGCAATGGAAGGCGTTGCATGTAAGGAATGCGCAGGCTGTGGCTCCCACCTTGGTGAGCAGCAGGATTTTGCCGGCGGGGTCCTTGACAATGACGCTCATGCGCTTGCGCGTGCTGTCAAACTCGAGCAGGTTCAGAATCTCATACTTGCACTCGACCTCCTTGCCGTCCTCGCTCTCTGAAGGCTCTGAGACAAACACCGCGCTCGACGTGCGCCTGCAGCAAAGCCAGAAAGAATCAATAACCGTGACACAAGTGGCCTACTTCGTAAATTCCCGGCAGAAGAATAACGAGAGCCATCGAGCGCCCTAATAAACATCACGCAGTGTTCCAGCAATATGGCCGCATCAAGCATAGAAACCAAGCAAGCTCGAAGAGCAAGCTCTCTGACAGCCCCATGCTCGTCAAGCACTGCGGAAGATTGACCAAAATCTACAAACTTATCCGAAACACGCGATGCTTGACTGCCAATCAAACGGAACCAGTCATCTAGGAAAGCAACGGTTCCCACGTTAGTCAACCCAGTAAAACGCCCCATTGAATCGACTCCTTGTTGATTTCTTGTTAACAAGTAGCCAGCTACTGCCTGTGTCTGAATTCGTCCACTTCCAACGCCCCCCGCCCGCACCCCCAGCTCACCGGTAGAAGAAGAAGCCGAACGCGGCGGCCGCCTCGACGAGCGCGCCCTCGTCGGGGCTCTCGACTTGGTAGATGATCTTGTCGCGCGTTGGCTCCCCTTCCGGGATGGCCGTGTGGCACACAGCGAGCACACGGAAGAACATGCGCAGCGTGCCGGGGTCCGCCTCTTCCAGCCAGTGCCCCCCCTGCAGCCGCTCGTCCACCAGATTAAACCCCTTGCGCTTCGCGCGCGGGGACCGTACCGGCGACGACACCGTCCCGCTGCTCGGGGACAACGGCCGGGGCGCACCGACAGAGCCGTTTGCGGAGCCCTTTGGGCTGCTGATTGCGCCCGGCAAGTTGCCCCGCCCGTCCGAACCAGCGTCAGTGGGCCCCGCTTCGATTTCTCCAATTGAGAGCGGTGGCGGGGGAGCGCCGTTGGAGGCGGGCGAGGAGGTCGGGGAGAGCTCGCCGGCGCCCCCAGACTCTTCGTCGCCGTGCCAGCGGCCCTCCGCTTTGAGGCGCTTGATGGCCGCTTTTTCTACCTCCGTTTGGCCAGTCTGGGGCGCAAGAAGTGGAAAAGGTCAGGCACACGCTGGGCAGGCTGCGCCAGCCCGGGCAACAATCGTAAAAACAAATGGTCGAAACAGAAAATGCAGGAGCTTACGTCAGCGTGAAGCAAAGCGACGAAGGACCAATAAAAGAATGACGGTTGTAAAGCCTGTATCATATGGTGAGGGCTGGTCGAGCACATCAAATACAGAGCAAAGATGCTGGAGTGGATAAAAGGTGCGCCCTTACCCCGTAGGTGACCCCCGCGATGCTGCACTTGAAGAACTCCATCTGGTTGCACGTCAGGGTGCCCGTCTTGTCCGTCAGGATGGTGTCGATCTGCAAAGCAAAGCGACAGACGAGCTCACAAACGCTGCAAGAACGTGCACTGCACACAAATTGCTCTGGCCACAACACCCAAACCTAGAGTTTTGCATGTAGAGTGAGTGTATTATATTCACTGCTCTGAAAACACTCTTCGATTTGATTGCCCGAGCTACGTTAGCGCACCTGTCCGAGCTCCTCGTTCAAGTTGGACGTGCGGCAGTTGGTGGGCTGGTCCGTCTCGGGATAGTACATAGTGCGGTCCTGCATACGACAGCACGACACAATCATTGTGCGCGATCAATCTTGGTTCCAGGTACGGTTCACTCAGAAAGAGTCTCACTGGACGCCAGACGGGCGCCTCGCTTGGTCATGCGAACACAGCTCAGCAGGTCATAAGAGCTGCACCACTGCACGAGAAGCATGCAGGAAGTTGGTATAAGGATGCAAGCAAATGTTGAGTCTAGGGAGCTTGACACTAGGGAGCTTGACACTTAGACACTCTCTCGCCCTTTCATGCTGGCATGGTGAGTGGTCTGACCTGCGAGATGTTGAAGGCCTGGATGACCTTGACGATCTCGACGGTGACGTAAAGCGAGATGGGGATGAGGTACCCGTACAGGATGAAGGCCGTAACGAACTGCGTGATGCCGCTCACTGCCGCGCGGTCGGGGTCCCAGTACACCTCGTGCTGGAACGGACCCAGGTAGAACGCGCCAGGCATCGCGCGCTTCGTCAGCAGCCCTGCACGCAGCCGCGGGGGAGAGAAGTGAGATTCGAACCGACCTGAACCTAAAAGGAGGACCAGCATTTCCCTCGGTCTGGATTGCCTGAGTTCTGAAAAGTCTTGAACCACCCAAATCGTAAGCTAGCATTTGACGGAAGCTCAAATCGGGTGACCAGGTATTGCGCGCTTCGTCAGCAGCCATGCACGCAGCCGGGTGGGGGAATTGGATAGCAAACAACCTGAAAACCATTAGTTGGCTAGCACTAATGGTTCTGACTTCTCATGTTCTGGGGTGTGAAAATTGCCCAGAGCGTACACTAGTGATTGATGAATCGAAGCTCAGAGGAGCAGTTCAATGACTAGAGGAAAACTGCCGTAGAAAGAATCGCCGCGATATCTTTGATGGAACAGGCCTTGAGAGCGCACGCGACAAGCCTGCAGTAGCGGCTTCAGGCAGCCACAACATTCCTCTTCATAGGGCGGCGGAACTTCACCCATCTCAATCATTGTAACTCGAGTGGGATTCAGCACACCTGAGACTACATTATCATTGGACTTGACCAAGCCAAACACCGAATGGAATTCACAAAGTATAGAAGGAACTTGGAAAATCCAAGTGGACATAGAAGTTATCATTCATTGACCTGATTGTCAAGTAGTACGTCGTATACCTGTCATGATGACAGAATGAGTAGTAAAGTAGCCTCCGCTGTCGAAAAGTAATTGCTGGTTTCCAACGGGTTTCAGGTTAATCAGTGCCCGAATGCACAGCTCACCGTAGACCAGCCCGGTGATGAAGGCCATGACGAAGAGCCACGCAAAGAGCGCGAGAATGATTTTGTCCATCTGGCGCTCCAGGCTGCTGCGCTTGCTGGGCGGGTCCGTCGCGTTCTGCATCACCTTCGTGTCGTGCCCCGCAAAGATGACCGCCCCAACCACCCACTCCGTGTTGCGCAGCTTAGAGTCTCGCAGCAGGATGGATGCGGGCGGGATGGAAGTGGTCTGCTCCTTCCACTCCAAGGTGCCCACAAACGTGTACAGGGACGGGTTTGGGTCCTCGCATTTGATGTGCGCGTCCTTGAAGCTGCAGTAGGGGGAGGACCAGAGCACTTAAGCCAGATCTACGCAAAATTTCACGAAGTTGCCGCTGCAACCCTTCGTTGATTCGACTGAGGCTCACCTAAAGCTGCACAACCGCCCTGCAGTCCAGTGCCTTTGCCAGAACCCCTCCAGCCTGGTCAGCCTACAGACGGCTGCCAACGACTCAATCCGGCTGGCTAAAAGTTTCACTCAGAGGTTGTCTGCAAGCATGACAGACGAAGAAGCCAACCGTTCTACTGACGCTTGGAAAGTCTGCATGATTTGCAAGTCATTATTTTCTGGAAAGGGAGACCGGCCTAAAGGAAAAGTGAGAAGGGCATTCACTTGCGGGAGACCTTTCAACAGGAAAGAGAAATAGAACATGATGATTCCAAAAGCGCCACCTGCCTGCCGTGCTGCGCCTCACCTGGCAAGGTCGCTGTGCACCTGCAGTGTCTGCTCCAGCGCGCGCCGCACCTTCAGGTTCGTCTCCCCGTCCAGGTTCATGGTCTCCACGTAGCAGGACGCCTCCTCTGAGCTGGACGACAGGAACAGCAGGTCCGCGGGGAAGAATGCGTCCTTCTCCACCTTCACCACGTCCCCTACGCGCAGGTCGCGCCACCGCACCGACTCCAGCTGCCCTCCGCCGCTGTGCCGCAACACCTGGCAGACACAGGACGAAATTAAACGCCAGGATAGTGGGGACTGGCGTATACTACATAATCAGCAACCAAGGGCGGCACAGGAATCTGAGAAATGGGGGCCATGACCACATGTGCGAGCAGGGGCTTGCCCAAGGAACAAAGCCCCAAGCTCCATGTCCGCAAGGAAGGCGGCAAGCTACGAGTGGGTGCTGAATACAACTGTTTGCACTGACCGCCTCAGATTGCACTTTACCCTGCTACCTTTACGGGAAAGATCTGGGCCCGCTTTGAACAAAGTCGCGATGCATGGCCCTTTCACTACTTCAAGGTGCCCTCTTCACTTCAATACTCAGAGAAGTCAGGTTAGCAGAGGTGCAGTTCCTCTGTCATTCGTGCCGAAGAGTGTTCCTTGATGTACCGATTGACGGGACTGACCTTGAACCAGCCAACCTCTCAGTCTGCCAATGTACTGGGGGGGATACAATCAAGGGCCTCCCCCAAGCTCTCAGCCGACAAGCTGCCATGCAATTTCAGCAGATTACCACCTACCTTGCGGTTGTTGATCTCCACGTCGGCCCCATGCCGACGCCAGTCCTCAATCTGCAAGCAGAATAAGCAACATCTGTTGAGCTCGGAGGTCAAGTCTGCAGTCTTTGCTCATTCAACAATCCAAGCCCCCTCAGGGCAGGCCCCATCGCTGTGTGTGGAAAACAAAGAGTTGAAGCTGATGATGAGGGGCAATCCTCCTGACACCAGCAGCAAGTAAACAAATCTACATGCGGGGCGGCCAACATGAGAGCACCAGGAGGTAGAGCCGTACCGCTTCTTTGATGAGCGAGACTCCAATGACGAATATCAACGGAAGAATGACAGTGACGGGGCTGTATGGCGTGAGCGGTGTGAGGGAGATGGCAGCGGAGAAGAGGAAGTAGAGGTTGGCCAGCCGCCGGAACTGCTCGTAGAGGCCCTTGGGGAAGAAGGTGAGCAGGGTGTACTTGGTGGTGCTCGTGCGATTCAACGGGTACCTGGAGGCTGCGCTCCGCTCGGGCTCGTTGAGCCATAGCTCACGCGAGAACCCCCCCGCTCCAACTTCGTCACGCGCGCTCAGGTTTTCGGTGGTCTTGGGGGCCGCCACGCAGCACTTGAGGTGCGCAGGGATGCCCACCTTCTTGATGGGGCCCATGCCAGCCGCAAGCAGGGGGGCAGGAAGGGGGGGGGCGCCCAGCTCAGATGGAAAGAGTGCGCCGGAGTCTAAGGCAACAAGAGCGGCCAGCTTGCTAAGGTGATCAATTTAGGGTGTTGGGCCAATAGATGCAGTAAAGGGCACCTACGGGACAACACTCGAACGACACTGACTACTTTGTCAAACAACACATCAGAGTATCTGCCGAGCTTTCAAATATTTGTAAGTGTCTTCAGAAGTGAAGGAGCCTGCCCTGTCTCGGTCTGAAGCTCCAGATTCAGGTGCGTCTTGCAATAATTATGCGTTCTGGCCCCTGGGCAGATTCTCTGACTGTTTCAGGTCAACATGGATAGAAGCAAGCCGGGCGGCCACATTCCCAACTAATTGCAACTCAGCTCTAACAATTTAGCTGCACAGGAACTCGCAGCACCCCAGCTTTGTATCAAAAGTGTCCGCAAATGCCATGCCAAAACCGCAGCGGGCGCTTGTGCCTGTTCAACGCAATTAGTGGAAGCCCCAATTGCTGAAAGAACACGGCAGCCCTGCCCAGCCGTGTTCTTACACTATCCCGCTAGCAGCAGTGCTGACTGTGAGTTTGGGGTCAAGCTAACTTGGGTCCAAGCCGCCATGAAATCCAGCATGGCCAGCTGGATTGGGCGCCGCGCTGACCAGCAGGGCTGGCACCAATGGCAACAGTGGCAGCAGCTCTGCGCACAAGCTGCGCTAATCCTCGGAAGTTCCTGAATTCTGCTGAGCTGTACCGGCAGTGTACGGGCTGACGTCAGCCATGATGTTCGGAGGTTGAATTGAAACTTGTTTTGACAAGTGTAAACTTCGAACTTGAACTTTCAACTGTCCAATAGGAGCTCAGAGATGAGCCAGCAAGGCTGGCCCGGGAAGGGGGCCCGGTATTATAGGGCCGGGCGGATAAATAGGTGCAGTTCCTCTGGCAACTTCGAACTCAGTTGAACAAAGCTCAAACTTGAAGTTCAAGTCGAGTTTTGACGTACGGTTCTGTTCAATACTAGAGCAAGTTTGACTTTGTTTACACTTTACTGTCTGTGCACAGAGTGCAAGCGCCGTCGATCTCGTTTAATTCTTTTCAATCGACGATCACTATTGCAAGAGAATCTTTCAAATCATTCATGCTGTGAGTCTTGATGAGTACACGGCAGTTCTGCGTTGTCTTTCGGGACATATAAGTCAGGATACCACTGTGATACATTGCAGGGACCCGTAGTTCTTCTGGTTCTGATGGGCTTAGCTGATCCATCAAGGATCGCACTCCAGAACACAAATGCTGGCAAACTCGCGATTAGTGGGAGAGACTAATTACTGTGCTTGAACGGAGTAGGTTGCATGCAGGATATATAGTTTTGAGCATGCTTCCGTTTCGTTCAATCTGGTCCATGCTTAGGTGCAAGAAACATACGGTTTTGTCAGCGCGGAGAGGGGCAAAAAGATAAAAAATCCGACAAAAATAAATCATGACTGAACAGGGGCCTTTATTTTACATAAATGATGAGAACAGTGAATTAGTACTTTGAGCGCTTGGGTTGATCGAGTCCACTGTAATTGACGTGTTATCAGAGGTCGAAGTGGGTCACTGCAATCAATCAGTAAACAGGGTGTTGGTACCTTGAACAAACTCTAGCCCAAATCTAGCCATGTAACATGAAAATTGACGTCAGCGTATAAGACATCAAAATCATGGGAGACATAGATAGCTAGCCAGCAGGCCAGACTCCGCTTCTACCGCCTAGATATCGCTATCGCGGGAGCCTATCACGTGTAATTCATTTCCACTGGGTTATGCGATTGGAAAGGTACGATCGATGACGTCAATCATTTAGCTAATAAATAGGCAAGCTTTAGATCTAATACAACTTGTCTATAATCAATTGCAACCGAGGAGCATGCTCTGCAAATGCTAGCTGTAAATTTGGACGCCCGGTAAGGCTAGACCTTGCAAGGTCAGCTGCATCATCACGAGGCGTTCACCAAGAGTCGTGACAAAAGCATGACACGTACCAAATCAAAAGGGTACGTATGATATGCTTTGAGCAAGCTGCTGTAGCGAGAATCGTACAAACGCGCTTTCTCACTTATTCACATAATTCAACTCTAGCTTATGCAGTCCGCGCTGTGCCCCACGCGGAACCCCTCAGTGTGTAGAGATCCGGGCCTCTGCACGCGAACCTTTGCGAAGCAAAGAATAGCGACTGTTGGGGAAAACCTCGAGCTGAGCAATATGAGAACTAGGATGAGTGAACTTGAAGCGTGCTTTGTCGCGCAATTGCAACGAAGAAGTGTGTCACGGCAAAAACTTTGTGGAGATAAAGGTCTTTGCATCGGGCACAGGTGTGTGGCTGAATGCCTAGTGCAACCAGTCTTTCATCTATAGACAGTATTTCCTACCTAGCAAACGAAACCTACCAAAATCCCGACACTAAACGGAGCCAGGGCTACAATAGTACACCAGCAGGAAAATGTTTTGACCGAGACAATCTCCTCTGCTTACCATGCTGATTCATGCGCGCATACCTTTTGCGAGCATTAGAAAGTCAAAAGATCCAATCGGAGGGTTCAACGTGGAACCTCCCGTCACCAGAAAGATTAGTTTTACCTTACGCAAGCATGCAGCCTATTTACTACAAACGATAAATACACCACCTAACGCGCACGTACATCCCTTAGAGAGGCTTTCGATTCCCTCGTCCCTCCCCTTGCTAAGTTTACAGCGATATGAGCCGCGCAAGCTTGCCCCACGACTGCTGCTTGGCCAGCCGGCCCGGCTGCGGTGCGGCCTGCGGCGAGGGCGCCCCCGCGTGCTGGAGGGGCCCTGTGGGCGAGGCCGGCACGGGGAAGCGGTCCTCGCCCAAGTAGAGCAGCCGCACGCGCTCGTCCCACAGGGCCTGCTTGGCCTTGCTCGCCGCGTCCTCGGTGCGGCGCGCGTCGGCCTCGATGTTGGCTACGAAGCGGGCCTGCCACTGCAGGCTCTCCAGCAGGTCCCTGCGGGAAACGGAGCGCAGCCGGGTCAGCACCACGCAAGGCTTTAGAACCGGTGCCTCGGCCCTGCCTCGCGCTGGACACGTCACCTTTACATTGAGATTCGAATGAATTGAAAGGGGCGTCTAGCCCGTCTAAGCGGTTGCCTTCGCACAAAAAGGCAATCTTCGCTTAGAGCAATATACTAATGCACCCACGGTTAGCCCATCTGCATTTTGCTTTGATTCATGGAACCAATGACCAGAATAGAATCGTTTCGTGGTTAGTTGAAGGAACGCCAAAAGCTACGGTACTATCTCATGCATCTCATATGCATCAACCTGCAACCAGTGCTTCTCTCTTAAAATGCTTTTGCGCACACCGCCCCGGGGTCTGCCGTCCCCACGTCTATTGTCTCACACTTTCGTGAGAACCAGAGGCACAAAGCAGCAAGCAGACCGGCCGTGGTGTCAAAGCGCAATCCTTGCGTTTCCCTTTCATCAAGTCGTTGGAGAAGCGGAAGGTAAGGCGCTCCCCGCTCGCGATCGCCTTCGCCCGGCGATCTTTCGATGCCTGGGTCCGCGGCAAGCCGACTGCTGGGACACAGGCAGTCAAATGATTGATAAGAAACGGTGGGGGGTCACCTGTAGACTTCGCGCAGGCGCAGCGGCAGCTCCTGCTCGCGCCGCTCGCGCTTGGCGATGTCCTTGAAGGCGGCGTCCACGGTGTCCCAGTCCAGCTGGCGCAGCAGCCGGTCCACGCTGCCCGGCTCCTGCTCCTCCGACCGCGCCAGCGGGGTGAATGAGCTCGCGGCCAGGCCCGCGCGGCACTCCTCCTCCACGGCCTTCAGAAACAGCTGCGAACGCAGGGAGGTCTCGTCGGTATTAGCAAAATTGAAGTGTGGTCGTCGGACGCCCTTCACCGAACAGACGTAATCTACTCATGACATGCAATCACATGTCGTGGGGAATCCAGTAGGGTGAATAGAAGGAAGAGGGAAAGGAAGTGGGCTGCTCCAGGGAGGCGTCTGGCGAAAAGATCTCGAGATTACGTTGACATTGCCTTGTTAAGTTGCATAAGCCCCCCGGATTCTCGCACATCCAAAACCCAACAGAGATAACATGCCCCGCACGTGTACCCACCCTAGATCCTCAAACCTAACCCCACCCGTCCTCCGAGCAGAGACCTAACTCAAGGTAGCGTAATTCAACGTAGACTGGATACGTATGCCAAGCGAGCAGACATGCACCAGATTTGAGCACAAGCGGGCTGCACTTCCGCGCAGTGGGGGGCCCACGGTCACAGTGGGCGGGCGGCTCACTTTAAGCGCGCTGCGCAGCTGCGTGCTGGAGATCCAGCCGAAGGTGGGCCCCATGCCCTGCTCCTCGCTGAGCCGCATCTGCGTGTTCAGCTTCTCCACAGCCAGGTTGGCGCGCTCCAGGTTCAGCACTGCGCGCACACCACCAGCACACGCATCAGCATAAATCTGTCGAAAACCATCGAAAGGAGGCCAAACCAACAGCTGTCCGTCGCATGGAGTGGATTGAAGTCTTCGGCCAACAATTCTGGTGCCGCACATTGCCCGGGCGAACAAAGATGCAAGCGCCGAATTCGACACAACAGAAAAGCGACCGCGTCCACCCTCCTGCGTCCTGCCCTGCGACTGGCCTCTCTGTCTCTCTGCGCACTTGATCGACCGCAGTTTGTCTTTACCTGCCGAGTCGAGCAGGCGGTGCGCCTCCTTGTGGTGCTCCAACGCCTGCCGCACCTGCCGCTCGCGCTGCGTCAGCTGCTGCACCGTCGCCTCCGCCGCATTCTCCGCGGCGTCACCCTTGTCGGGGCCCGCGTACAGCGCATCCAGAATGAGCAACTGCTCGTCCGTCAGCGCCTTCTGCACGCGGCCCTCCGCCTGCGGAAGAATTAAGGTCAAGGCGTCATGCACAAGACCGGGCTGGAACGCTTAAACCTTGCGGGAACATATTGGGTTGTGCGCAACCGAGAAGAGGCTGATACTGGGTCATTGTTGGAGCCGTCCACAGGCTGGATCAGGGACATCGCCCCATCAAAATATGGCAGGCTTACTTGTATATTCTCTTCCTGAACAATGCTCAGCTACACAAGAAAACACAAGTCTTTTGTTGTTCAAATCGGGTCAGAGTTGGGCTAGGACTCGCGACTGGAACCGCCTCTCTTCGACCCGACCAGACTCCTGTAATTTCGACAAAGGCAAAAATGTTGATCGTTGCAATGGGGTCCCAGAAGACTCGTCCTTGAAGAAAATTTATGTGTCTCAAAGACAGACGATTGGGGCGATTTATGCACACGAGGAAGGGGCTATCCGAATTTTAAGTGAGGAGAAGACTGAACCACAGCCGAGCCATACGCTGATTCGGCCGGCTGAAGATATCGGAAACTTAGTGGACGAACTAGGAGTCGCCTTGCTCTCCTTTGGGGCCATGCTGCAAATAAAACGTCTAAGTCTTCTTGGCGCACTAATTCAAATGGTGATTTCGAGTGTCAGTTGCATTGCCCTGATTGTTGTTTCCATTGCTGAGGCGATCACACGAAGGTAACAATCTGAAACGCCCCAGCCACCATGGGACAAGAGCTAACTCTCTCAGGTGCCGCTCATTGGACCTGGGGACCTGGGTATGACAAGCCCTTGAAGGCCTCCTCTAAGATGTTCCATTTAAGAACAGGACATTTGTCCTCAAAAGGTGCCCCCCATATTTCAACAGAATTTTACAAAAGAAGAGAGCTCCAATCGATTCGATTACAATCTCAATGCCCACAAGATCAGCAGCCATAGACTAGCGCCCGGCCCCGGCTCGCACCTCGAGCTTGTCCAGCAGTCGCTGTGGCTCCTCCAGCAGCACGCGGCCCATGTCTTCCTGCGCCACCGCTGCTGCCGCTGCGTCTCGCGCCGCGTCCAGCTGGCTGTGCAGCAGAGCCAGCTGCTGCTCGTGGCGCGTGGCGCTCTGGAAGAGCGATCGCTTCTCCGCCACCTTGAGAGCGCGCTCCAGCTTGCTCACGTTCTCACGCGCCGCCACGCGCGCAGCCTCCGCGACGCGCACGTAGTTCAGGAGCCGCTCAACTTCCGCCTGCGCAGGCAGCAGACGAGGCACCGCATATTGAATAGCTAACTTTGTGCACTTTGACACTGTATGGAATCGAAGATGCCATAATGAAGGGGAGCGAAAGAAATACTTACTTGCTGCCAGTAGCAGCAAGCAGGATACCACATGTGACAGGGCTTCCCACATTGTCAGAAGGGTCCAAAGGCTGCACAGTATAGAGCAAGAAGTGGTACTCAAAAAGGTAGTGCGGGTGACCGAGTCCCTCCTGCTAGGGCAACAGTCCCTCCTGCTAGGGCAACAGAGACAGGGCGGCCTGAGCAAGAAAAGGGCGGGGGGGCCTCACGCGCTGCTCCTCCAGCTTGTCTGCGAGGCCCTCATATGGCGCCAGCTCTATATCCAGCTGCTGGAAGCGCGCCACCTGGCGGGTCTCAAATGTGCCCCCTGGGATGAACCTGCACGCCCCCGCGTCCCAGTCAGAAGGGGAAGATCTGTTTAACAACGTTTGAATGTGAGTGAGCCGAGGAAGTCTCTCGGCTTCTGACACAGCCAACAGAACTAAGTAGTAATAGATGTGCAAGTTGGAATGAGGGAAGAGAGCGGAGTAGTGTACCAATCAACCTGAACAGTGACAGACAACATACTTTGGGCGCATAGCCCTCAGCGGCGCTCACTTGGCTCCCTTTGGTGACATGATGGGTTCCGGCGGAAAGTACTGATCATACGCCATAGCATTTGGTGGGCTCAGCTTCGTGGGGGCATAGAGATCGACATCAGGACGGACCCCTCCTGGCTTAGGAATGGGTAACAGATCCTCCTGCCCCTGTACACCACAGGCGAAAGTCAGCGAGAGGGGATGGAAAACAATGGACCGGAGGCGCTCCATGCCATGCGCTCGCGAATCGCTCGCGAACTTCTCCAAAGTGTCATCATTCGTGTCGAACATGTCAGATTACCTACATGTCATTGATCTGACCAGCTGGTGGCCCAAGGGCACTCCTCCTGCATGAGGCCATTCGCCGCACGCCGCACGAATCTCAAAACAGGGATGGGGAGTGCAACATTGCGAGAAACAAGAGACTGTTTGCTTGTCAAGTTGGCCCGCCGTGCAGCAGCTGGTGTCTCTTTGGACCTGAACTATGCAGTAGCGGTCGGTGCGCATCCGAAATTCCTGATCAATACGAAGCCCAATCGCTTCAAACAGGGACCTCTTTGCCCGACCTGCCCCAGCATGCATGGGGGGGCACTGACCTGCAGATCCTCCAGGCTGCCCAGCTGAACGTGGCCGGTGGGATCATCTGAACCAAAGCCCAGCTTCTTGAACAGGCCCGACAGCGAGACGGGGCTGCTTGGGGCCATGTTCATCGGAGAACGGAAGCGCAACTGGCTGTCCTTTCCAACCCAATCAACAGCGGCAATCTCCAATGCAGGGGCAATGTGGCTCAGCGAACCATTGGCTAGCAATGTTGCAGGCTGCTCGCAAATACGCTGTAATCGCGACTCATAGATGGTCTCCGTATTTCAATCCTGCTCGAGGAGCTTCCCAGTGATCGTGGCGAAATTGTTTTCGGAAATGCGCGAACACTAATTGCTGAAGCGCAAATTCACCCTAATTGGCGAAATTGGCAAAATTATCTGTATGCTCATGACTTTTCGGGCGTCCCAGCCTATGATTTGGTGCCAAAATATGTGATGGTCTGACGCTAACCCACCTATCAGCCGCCTCGAAGGCAGACTGCCCATACATGGTCAAGTCTGAGCCCAGAATGTCATTGTCACAGGCGTTTTACGCCCGCGCGCCTATGCGCGGCCGCGCGGCCGCGCGGCCGCGCTTAATTTCGCCAACCTGCGCAAACTGCTCCGTTTGCGCGAATATGCGCAAACAAATGCGCAAACCTAATTGGCGAAATCAATTAGGTTTCGCCACGAACACTGGAGCTTCCCCATGTTGCGCCCAGTCGGAATGCAAGGCCACAGCTCAATGGTCGATCGCATATGCACGACGGAGCCAAAGTGGCAAGCCGCACGCTGAACTACCGTAGTGTGTTTTCTCAGAATATTGACACGTGGCAGCATGTGAACTTGGTTCAGCACTGCAGACGTCAGGTGCTTCCGTCAGCCTGATTTCGGGATTCTGTACGTCACTAGGACGTCAGAACTTAGAAGTTACGAACTAAGTTGGAATCAGGAGCTGGCCTGAATTCGCTTCGCCCAATGCCTGATTTCAGGATCCGTTTGCATGAAAGAGACCGTCGATCGATTTGTATAGCTCGACTAAGTACAGCCTAAGAGTGATATGTTCCGGATGAAAGTTCTGCGGTTCATGTTCTCGAAGCTAGCTTCAATGTCGCACTCATCCGTGGAGCGCTACATTGGCATCCATTCGAAGTGCGGCGCATTCGCAATTCAAACACCCAATTAAAACGCGCCAGTTATCTTCGAATTCCTCCATGAGAAGCCGCGCTGAAACATTGCTGGACAACTGAGAAAAGGTGCATCATGGGAGGCTCTACACGAACTGATGACAGCTCGCGGAATCCTTGTTGGCGTGCATCATGCGGGACACAAAGACATGCCACTGCCAGAAAGCTGGCACCTTTGCAATATAGTGATAACCTATGCATGGCTAAGTTCTACGGATCAGTCTTGCATTGCTCATAGGATTGGCGCCATCTCCGTCAGAGCACGTTCCCAATGATTGCGCGACCAGATTGTTTTCCAAGGGCATCAATCAACATGTGCAGAATAGGGGGACCAGGATAAAATTGCCCATCAACATAAGCATAGGTTCTCAACTGCCCGCATGACTTGCGAACCGAGTGAATGAAACTTGCTTCTGAGGATAAGCGATAGAAAAGACGCGGTTCCATTGACGGAACGTCTTCGAGGGACCTTTGAATCAGACGCCCTCTTCGTATCAGAGAGGCATGGTAGGACTCTGACCGTTTCGTACAGACAAAAGGACCGCTTCATCGATGTTGTACTTCGGTCACCAAGACCCTTCGGCTCCCTTTGTGGGGTCCACGAACGCCTGCAAGGTCGTCAAGACTTTTAGAGAGCGACAGACGAGGAGACGGGGCGGAGGCCCCCTTTCGCTCATCAGATTCTTAGCATCACCGCGAGAAGCAGAAGGACGCCAGACATGCAGAGACAGCAAAAACGCACCTGGTAGCTCCACTCCGAGGCGAGCGCGTACGGCCGCGATATCTCGATGCCCTTTTCCGTAACCTTGGCGACTTGAACCTGCGCACGAGAGTGAGCTCCGAATCACTCAGCTGCGAAGTCCCCATACACATGCCGGCAGAAAGCTACACTTCAGTGCATACGAGGTTCGGAGCGTCAATCTTCCGCACAAGCGCAAGTCTATTTGCAGCGATATGGGTTTGAGGAGTAGAGCCGTCGTGCGGGTGGTCACCTTGTTGATGCTCTGCTTGTCGCGGTAGTAGAGTACCCGCAAGCACTTCTCCAGCAGGGCCACGCCCTCGTCCTGCCACAACGCGCGGCACACGCCACGTCAGCAGCCGCAAAGCAGGGCAGCACGGGGCCGGACAATGAGAAGCGTACATACGAAACTGCAGCGAGCACGACTTGACAAGACCTCCATCCATAAGCACTGTCAAAAAGAGGCTTTCTGTCATTGAAACCCTCCTGGAATTGAGCAAGATGATGGCTCCAACAATGGCTTGGCCGGGCACCAACTGTGCAAGGGGAAGTTCTATATTTGACAAGCAGTCCGGCTGGTTTCGATTCACAAGTTATGCCGCTGAAAGGACTCCCGGCCACTTGCCTCGGTCATGTCAGGCCGGTGCTCGCTACGGAAGATGGGCCGTGCCAGGTGGTTGCCGAACCCGGTGGCAACGTGGTCGTCCTCATAAGCGGCGCCAATCATGCCCACTACGCCCAGGAAGCTGCACCAACCGCCGCCGTCAGGCCTAGCAATCTTTGAAAAACGTTCAAAGGCACGCTACGGTCTCCTTTTCGATCACGCGACTGAACCTGACAATTCTGATCACCCCATATCTCAGGACAAAAAGCGGTCACATGCATAAAAAGCACCACCTGAAACGCCCAACACACCAGCGAAGCAGAGATGCCTTCTGAGCTACCAAAGATGGGTCCCCATGTCGGTCTCGAAGCCACCAAATCTGCAATGGTCGCCGATGCAACAGAATCCAACATGCGCTCGCACGGCTTGCTCACACCTTGTTCTGGGGTTCTATAGATTACACACAGACAAACCTTGATTCCGGTCGACCACTTCCGCTACTCCATGCCTTACCTTTTGCCGTTTTTGACGCCCCCAATGACCAGCGAGTTCCACAGCGGATCGAACTTGTTTCGCCTGTCCACGAAGCAAAGACCTTTTTGTTGGTAATCAGGGTAGTGCGTTCACTATTGCTTCCACACTGGCAGAGCACGGAGCGGGCGACAAGTACACAGCTGCACAAGCTTCCCCAGTTATTCTTTCATAAAGCAGAGAAGGCAAAACACAAGTGGAAGTGATTGCTCAAGCTGCAGGAAAGGCCTGGCCTCAAGCAAGGATACACAAAGGACTGTACGTCGCCCAACGGGTTGGGTATGGTATGCCACCAAGAGCACTTGTACCGGCCCCCAGACTAGCAAATGACACTTGGCAAAGCACGAACTCCTAAAAGTAGCTTACCTATTGTACAAGACCCGCGTCAAGTAAGCGTATATCTCCTTTGGATTCAATTGCAAACCATCATCGTGGTTAAAGTCATCCGTGCTGCAGACATGAAACCCAGGGGTCAGTCTGCTGGATCACTTCCAAGAGCACTTTCTGAGGGACCTGCGTGCAGGTGGCTGAAGCGAAGAATCGACAAAGGAACCACACATGGGCAGAGGCTGAGATTTCGAGCTGAGAGTGAGCCCATGGCCAAGCATGTCAGATTGGGGAACTCACGCAAGTTCCTCTAGAAGGTTTGAGATGTACTGGTAGTCAGATATTTCTCCGCTCGCCCCTAGCAGTGTGTGGTCGTTCACCTTGTGCAGGCGTTCAATCGACTTATACCGAATGGTTGAGCCATAGGATGCTGCCACAGAACAACAACTGGATCATCATACTGAAGACCATAAGAGGACCACAAGAAATATTATTTTAAGCAGAACTTGAGGTGTCTCATTCAAGGATAAGTGGGCCAAGGCTTGAACATTCTTTGAAAGAGACAACGTACGAGATACATGCCTGCAAAAATGTGAGGATGTGGGTGCACTTGTCTGGCAAGTGCCAAGAGCAATTTCCCATTGCCACCAAATAATAAGCTCAGAACAGGGCATCAAGCCGCTAGATAGTTAGGCTGCCGTCATTGAACACGTGCACTCACCCAGCGTGTCTGCCGCTATAAGCACCCCATCCTTGTACTTGATCCCAAGGACAGACGTTCCGGTGACATACGGATCACTGCAGAATGGTCCACAAGATTTAGGAAGGCAACCAAGAAGGAAGAGTATCGATCAGAAGAAGCGGCCGGTCAAACCTCAGCAATCCAGAACGGCCATGAGGACGTTCTTTACAACAGTCCACCTGACACTATTCATCACACATGGGCTCAACACTTCCTTGCAGCGACACTAGGAAATTTGTAGCGTAGGACTCCCTGATCGCCTACATGTGAGTACGAGTATTTCCAATGTTGGATACTGAAGCATGGTACAATTGTTGCTCAAATCCTTTCACTTCCAATCCAATCCCTATGATGTCGCCGTCCGCCAATTGGACAAAGAACGCTCCTTCATCATTCCGTCCTCACTTGGTATGCTTTGCCGGTCCATCGACAGGAACATCAAACTTGTGTCCAGCCGCTCCTGGCACTGATGACTCCCCTGCATAAGGCACATGAGCCGCCGGAGGCCCAGGGGCTGGCCCCAGCATGGAAGAGTGCCGCTGCGGAGCAGGAAGCATGGTGGCAACAGGCTAGTCGACAGATTCTATTGCTTGAGAGGGTGGATAGAGCTTTCAATTGACGCCTGTGTCGTGAGCTCGCAATTTGGATAGCGCCAGAACTGAGCAGGGAGAGCTGTGGACTGCAATCCTGCTGAAGTTTCAACCTGGTCTTCAAGTTGTTGCTCGAGAAGCTGAGCGGAAGTGTCGAGCCAACGAGTTTATCACGTGACCAACTTCCGGTTCCCGTGATTGGCCAAAGTACACTTCTTTTTCATGGGAACTTTGAAGATTTGAAAATTTGACAAATCAATCCTCAGATAAGTTGTGGCGAGCACAAAGCGGGGCAGGGGAACACCCAGGAACACCTCGTGAGCCGATCAAGTGTGATCCTCAACTTCCCCTCAACTTTCTCTATGTCAAGCTCAAGAATCTGTTTTACTTCTGTATTTCAAACAGATTAGGCTTTCCACAGCAAGGGCGCCAGGATAGTTTGAAGGCTCTGGCAAGTTTTGAGGGCCAGAGCGGTCACGTAGAACACGCGGGGACGAGAATGAGCTGAACAAATAGCCTGTGCGAACGCGTCTAGAAGCTTGCTACTTCTGGAGGGCGGGACTTATAAAGCACGCTGTGGGAAGAAGTGCGGTCGGAGCTTTTTGTTGACCAAACGTAATCCCAAGCAATCCAGCTTTGCCTCTTACTTGCAGTACTTGCGAGGCCTCACAGGCTCAGTAAAGATCCGGGCGTCCTTGCCCGGTTGGGGCGATGTCGTATCTGTTGCCCCACTTGCACTCCGGGTGGGCTGTGGACCAGGCCATCTTGTCCGAGGAAGCACGTGTGGTGGTGATTCGCTTCGGCCATGACTGGGATGAGACGTGTATGCAGGTGAGGCCTCCGGGTACCCCCCCAAACAGGGTGCCGCTTGCCGTGCTGCTCCCGCTTAGTCCATCTTGCTTGTATATGGTGTTGTCAGTGTGCTTCAGTGATGGATCATTTATTTAGGTCCTGAGTTGCTTTGAGTTTTGTGCTGTAGCTCGTTCATTTTTCATTGAGTGCAACCCAGCAGCTATGCGACTGGCTGGTGGCATGCTGAGTGTGGGGCGCCAAGCAGGCTGCAGGGCAGGGGCGCGCTCTTACAGCTGCTGGCCAGCCCGTTTCAGGCTGGTTATGCTTGACAGCTTGTAACTTCAGCAAGCTCCTTATTTGTCGTTGTCTGACGTCAGCTTTGTCTAGAAAGGCTTTGTTGCGCTGCGCTCCTGCTCCAGCAGCGCACGGGCTTCCGCTGTGTGAACTTACCGGTCGGGCACTTCATTTCGAGAAAGTTTGAGGGCAGCCCCCTGGCATTCTTCCACTTATGTTTTAAATGAGACAGGGCCTGATTTAGTTGTTTTGATGAGTGGGACGAGGCCTCTTTCCTGGACAACCTGTTTGAAAGTTGGTTGAACCCGAAGAATCTTCCATATTTTCAGATTGGACGTATGGCTGGGACATGTTCAACCATGTGCCTTAGCAACAATCACTGGTCACAAAGCCGGTCTTTCGTCAAGGTCCATGACTATTCCTGTCAAATTTCCAAATGGATTTGGTTGTTTTCTAGTGTGAATTGTGCCTCTCTGCTTGTCCGCGCTACACCCATGGACTGGCGGCCGACTTGAGCTGTCCAACGGGTTGTTGTGCAGATGGACGAGGTGCTGGCAGGGTGCGCGGACCAGCTCAAAAACTTTGCGGTGATCTACCTGGTGGACATCAGCGAGGTGCCCGACTTCAACACTATGTACGAGCTGTACGACCCGTGCACCACCATGTTCTTCTTCCGCAACAAGCACATCATGGTCGACCTTGGCACGGGCAACAACAACAAGATCAACTGGGCCATGAAGGACAAGCAGGAGTTTATTGACATCGTAGAGACAGTCTACCGAGGGGCGAGAAAAGGGCGGGGCCTGGTCGTGTCGCCCAAAGATTACTCGACCAAGTACCGGTATTAGAAATCGGGGGAGCGCAATCAACCAACTAACAGCGTGCTAGTGATCAGAATCGGAGATTCGAGATTAGTTCCTGCAGCTAGCAGAAACTACAAAGCCGCCATGCTGGAGATGTGGGAAGGCATAAATGTCCAGGCAAATAGCCGAACGTGCAAGTCTGTAGGCAGGTGACAGATTCTTTTACGACATCGACTTTCAATTACCCCCTGCCAAGGAGTTGAAACTGCATACCTAGGATAAAAGCATGGAACCAGTGCTACAGTCCATGCATGCTCTCTACAGATCTGGACAATCACGTACACGAGCTTGAGGTAACTCTGCAGATGGGTCCATTAAATTTCAGTCATGCACTGCATAGGCAATTGTTGTTTGGCATGCGTTGCTGTCCGCGAAAGTTTTGCATCACCATGCGAGCTATGCAGCTCGCAGATATCCAATCGAAGCCTGCATTTGTTCAAAGTTCGAAAGCTTTGTCGACGTTTCGGATGGTCAAGTCATAAAAGGCTGGGATCTGTGCTGAACCTTGAGCTTGGGGTCAATCGCTGGCAAAGAAAGACCCTTGTCATGCCTTTCGCAGTTGTTTTCATGTTGGTCAATCTAAAGTTAAAAGATGCACATGTCCAGCGGCCAGCTGAAAGGTCGAGAATTAAGTGACCGTTTGGTGTGGGATGTATACTTTATACACCCGGCGTATAAGACCTGCCTTCACTGGGCCAGTGAAGGCAGGTCTGCTCAGAAAACAAGGTCTAACCGCTGCCCGTTTGCGTAGCCAAATCTCCAGGTGCTCATGGATGTCCGACGGCTATTGATCTGGTATGCTCTTATCTGCTTAGGAGTCACGAACATGCTACATATGCAGGGAACAACAACCTCGCTGTCCATTTGCTCACCAGTTAACAATTGCGCTCTCTCATAACCCTCCGTTGCTCCATGCTTGCGCGCCAACGGGCAATCTGCATGGGCCGATTGATTGTTGACGCCAAGCTGCGATAGCCAAGTTGATAGCGAAGTCGGAGAACTGGGCCCATCACAGGGCTCAGCTCCTTCCATATGGTACAAGCCCCCTCCACCAGGAGCCAACTCTGCAGAGTGCACCGTTGGACTGCTTCTGATAAGAGAGGAAGCTCGTGCTGCCCTTTGCGCTATGGCCGCCTGCGTGGCATACGTCTTGGAGGCCCTCCTGCCAGGTGTGCAATCCATCACAGAGCCCCGATGGCGTTTTCCAGGACCGCCGTAGTGGCTTTACCTGAGGTGCAAACGCTGCGCCGACAACGAGATCGGACCGTCTTGTCTCCTGTGCGTCAAGTGCGTGAGCGTGCTCTCGCCCGCCTTTACTTCCACGTCACCCCTGCCCCTCTGCTTTGAACACGGCCCAGTCGCCCGTCATGACGGCCATCACGTCCGTCTCCTTCACCGGGTCCCCCGCATCCCGCACCAGCGCCGAGTCCGCGCCCTCACGCGACTCCGCCTGCACCACCGCTCCCGCCGCCACTGCCGCCACCGCACCCTCGTTCCCCAGTCCCCCGCCCTCCCCTTGGCCCTCCGCCTCATGCCCACCGCTGTCTGCGGTACCGTCCGCCCCCCCGTCGTTTTCGCTCTCTTGCTCCTGCTGCTCCGCGGGCGAGTCAACGGTGTCCATGGCGCGCAGGGCCCAGTCCAGGACGGGCGTCGCGATCTGCTTGCAGAAGTGGCCCTGGAAGTGGATGCCCGCCAGCGCGGTGCCGTTCACATGCGGCAGCAGCAGGCCCGCGCCGCCCACGATGCGCCACTCCACCACGCGCCGGAACTCGGCCAGGTCGCAGTCCCACCCGATGTACTGCTGCAGGTTCATCAACGCATAGTACGCCCTGCGACCACGCAAAGCGCCGTTTAGGAGTTCGGGGTCGGTCAACAGGCAGGCAGCGTGGATAAGAGGCTGACTGTTGACTGAGCAGGACGATTAGTTCTCTCGCTGGCACGACATCCTCAGGAAAACATGAACCGAGTTCCTGTTGAGCTGCTTGGCAAATACTGTGCCCACATAAGTCCATATCGGCCTCCCCCACAATAAGCAGGATACACCAAGGGGCACCTTTGAGGTAGTGGGCTTAGAGAGTCATGTGGGAACTCCCTCTCGCAGCCGTCCCGAACACTGACCTGTAGTCGGGCGTGAGCTCGCCCTTGAGGTCGTACACGAGGAGGTGCTGGCTGACGGGCTGGCCCGCCTCCTGTGCCGCGGTGACGAACGAGTAGAGCATGTACATGTCGCTGAATTGGTGGAACGTGGCGTTCATTGCCTCCCCGAACCGCTCCCAGTCCGCCTCCACCGCTGCCTGCAGCCGCAAACAGCGCCACTCAAAGAGGACGGCAGGGCACTCAACATACCAAACAACAACATGCGAAGATAATCTCTCGGGTGCTCAAAACGACCACGGGCCCTCTAAGCGGTGCAGGGCTTTCTGGGACCACCGCAAAGCTCTTGCAGCAACGCGCCAATCCATTATTGCTGAAGGTCTGCAGTCCCGGACACTCTAAATGATTACAGGTTTAAAAGTCCCAGTCAGGAGACCCTGCGGTAGCAGTGCCTGGCAGAGGGGCCTTCGGCGGTGCCTCACTTGGGGCCGCGTGTAGAAGTGCAGCATGTGGTCGCAGAAGCGGTTGAGGGCGGGCAGGCGCCAGACGGAGAAGAAGGTCGAGTGCGTGGAGAGGGCCACGATGTCGGCGGGGGAGCGCAGGAAGTCGGCCTGGTCCGCAAATAGGACCATGTCGTGGTCCAGGTGGAAGAAGCGCGAGTAGCCCTCCTGCGGACAGGGCACTACAGCGTCAGACAAGTGATGCGGACGCAAAAGTAGCGCTTAAAGGCACAACACGTTCAGGTGCTTCCACCATATGGAGCGGTGGAGAGAAGGGCATAGGTGTAACACAGACAAGGGAAGTGCAACGGCTGTGAGCGGCGGCGGGGAGAAGCAGCTTACCTGGACGGCAATGTCGCGCAGGATGAAGAAGCGCTGGAAGCAGAAGCGCTCAAAGTCCTCCGCTACCACACTGTGGTGGATGTACCTGCGCAGGGCACCACGGCGAGGTCAGACAGAGGGCAGGCAAGGAGGGGACAATCGGCGCCATCGCCGTTTTGTACTCCCAACAGCCGACGGGTCCAGCTGTCAAGAGGGGAAGAGGACAGGCAGTAGCGCCTCCTGCAAGTTTGAGACTTTGTTGCCAGCTTCACAACGTCTGCGGTTGGCATGTCCAGCTGACCTAGTGACGGAGCGGGGCCAAACTTGAGGTCTACTGAGAGCAACATTCACTGGGGGGCACTCAGCGAACCCTGACCTTTGCCCAAAAGTGTGGGCGTCGGTGCCGGGGGTGAGGAAGTGCTCCATCAGCTTGACCTGCACCCCCGGCAGGCGCAGCACCTCCTTGAGCGCCGGAATCGACAGGGCCGCCTCCCCGCTGATCACCACCAGCAGCGGCACGCCAGGGTGGTACCTGCACCCACGGCAGCGCGTCAGCCGGCGCAATGCGCATGCCCATGCGCGGCGGCAACAAAGATGGGATGGAGCAGTGGAACGTCGGCGGCCATGGTGGTCTGTACAGCTCTTTCGGAGAATCTGTATCGAGTACAAACGAGACAACGACTGGCTTTTATTGACGGCTATATGACAGTCCCAGCATCCGGGATTGCCGACTGGCGCCCGTCTGTGATGCCCAGTGCCAGCCATGCTGTCAGCGAACAATCATGGATGACAGCACTAGCCACGCACTTACTTTGTTGCCAGCATCAACACCTGGATAAGCGCCGGCGCCTGGCGAGCTTTGCCCAGGAAGGACACCTACCTGCGCGTTGCTCGCAGGCAGTAGACCACAAACTCGGTCAGCTCGGAGGCGACGTATACAAAGGGCACCACCTCCTCCTGCACCTGCACCAGGGCGGACCCAGGCCTCGAGTCGATCTGCCAGCTTTCTGGTTCTGCAGAGTAGAAGCGGTGCAAGTGAACAAAGTCGAGGTAGAGCAGGCCCAGAACGCCAATGCAAGCCAGCACCAGGGTGCGGACCAGGCGCTTGGCCATTGCACGGACACGTGCACCTCACGAGCAGCGAATGTATGTGATCTTTGAAGGGAGGAGCCGCTAGAGCTGTGCCAGTGTTGAGTAGTATTGTAATGTAGTGCACTTTGCAGTACAGTGAGAATCCTCACATGCCATTGTCATTCGGCTTTGATTATGTGCTACAGCGCTTTCTCAGTCGCCGCAGATCTCATCCTGTCAGAACGTTTTCTGGACCGCATTGATGTGCAGCAGGCCTAATAATCGATCTCTATGAAGCCCAATGTGGATAACAACGTCTGGCGGTCAACTTGAAGGCCCAAGCTTAGATACGGCTGCTGAGCGTACCCGGCGCTTTAAGGCGCGCTTTCAAAGGAGACTCTCAGCGATCAAGGATTCATATATCATCCAAGATAGTCTCGGCAATCAAGGGTCAGCCTTCAGGCCTGCAAAGTGAACTTCCCGAGAGAAAACTGGCGTTTGCAGAGATGAGCGCTGCTTTTCGAATCTCATGCCAATGGTATGCGCCCCTTCGCCAAAAACTCTCCAGAAATTCTAGCTCAGGGATTTGCTGGCGTGTACCTATCTGGAATTCCACCTGTCTCATAGCCTCTCTCTCGCACCACAAGCGCCGTCGATTATCCTCATCTCAAAATTGTGACGGTCGAAGTTGGACAATAAGATGTCAGCGGATTACCGCCCACTCTGAAAACAGTTGCAAGAACTTGCAACCATGTTGGCGCTTCAAGTTCTGGCACAAACGACGGGCCTCGATGAAGCCGAAGCGGCGAAGGCCAGCTTGGCAAAACTTGATCCGCAAATACTGAGCTTCAATTCATATGGAGAGGCGTCGAGCTTAGTCATTGAAGAAGCCTGCCCGTCCACGTTGCGAGCGTTGAGCTTGAGAGCAATATGCTGCTGCATAGCACAGCGCGAGCGCCATGGCTTCGGATGGCGCACCTTGCGCAATGCTGCTTGAGCTCTTCCAGCTAGCTGTTGACATCAAGTAGCACCCACTTTCTCGGATATAACCCCGGCAATGAGCTCTTGACTCAGCCCTCACACGAAAGGAGACCACAAGTTGGTTAATTGAGAGGGCTTTTGGCCACTGCGACTTGCTTGACGTTCTGCGGCGCCAGCAATCGCTCAGCATCTCTGCGGCTACCGCGTCTTGCTCGCTGGCTGGCTGCCTTTCCCGCCAGGATGGACAGCATCGATGGGCAGCGCGTCATGCTGGTGCTGCAGGACATGCTCGATGGCCTCAGGTGCGACAAACCTTACCGCAACAGTGCCAGGAAGCTGAAGCATTGAAGGGAATACAAACAAAGTTATTGCATTGCAGCCAGCAGCTTGCCGAAGAAGTTGCTCGCACAGTCTGCCTGGAAGGAGCTCAATGTCCTAAGTCCGGGAAGGCCTGCCCACCACCCATGCGGCAAACAATCAAACGCAGTCTAACAACCAGCCGTGCCTTGCCAGCGCGTGTCCCCACCATGCCTGACTGCGCGCCTGACTGTGTGCTCTCCTTGCTGCAGCTGGGCATCCTCCCTGACCCTGCCCCTCCTCAGCAGCGCGGCCGAGAGCACCTCCCTGCCACCCGTGAGTGGCAATGCTCCTGGATGAACTTTTCAAACTATGGCGTCCCTTTTGGAACCGCTCTCCCTTGTTGGCCCGCCCTTCCGCTTCTTCCAGCCCACTGCATTGCATTGGAGGGGTACTCAGCGCAACTTTTTGTCTGTTGGCAAAGGGAACTGCTGAGCTCCAAGTGTAGGTTTGCGCACAGGCCGTGCGCAGCCTCCTCGCCACGCACCAGCAGGCTGCAGAGCGACTCGCCAGTGCGGCGGAGAGCGGTGCGCCGACGGACGCGGGTGCAGTTGTCGACTCCACGCGTGAACTGTGCAGGGAGCTCAAGGTCAGCCAGCCCTGGCATGCACTGTCACCAACTTGATCTACACCAGACTACGCTTTCGTCCCCTCTAGGATTATATTACCACCTAACATGCTGCCCGCAATTGAAACGTCATCAGAGAGCCTTGCTAAGGCAAGGCAGATCTCTGTCGCCTTTCTAGACTCGACGTCAAGCCGCCCGGCTAGCTGCTGCCAGTCGGAACCCTCAGGCGAGAAGTGCTTTCCTTACTCACGAACTGACTTGGTTGCGCCCTCGTGGTTGTGTAGAGGGAGCCGTTGGCGGGGCTTGAGCTGCTGCGGTTAGGGGAGGAGCGGTCCAAGCCCCTCGAGGTCCTCACAGCCGTTGTGAGACGAGTGAGGCGCCGCGCACTGCATGGCTTGCCCGCCCCAGATACATATGCTACGCTGAGACGACCTGTGCAATGATTGGATCGGCGCCGACCGTAATCCGGTGGCTCGCAAAGAAACGTTACGCTTTGCTGCCAGTGCTGGAGCCTGCCCTCCTTGCCGCCACGCCCGCTGGCACTTGCTGGCGGCTGCCGCTCTGACTGTTGGTTGTCTGGTGGGGCGGTGATGTGCAGCTGACGGAGCAGATGAAGAAGCGGCTGGCCACCACGGTGGAGGAGGAGGCCTCGCGCCGCCAGTTCCACACAGAGGTGGCGCGCAGGGAGGAGAAGGTGTGAATCACCATTTGCGCACTGTCCTCCCAAAATCTGCATCTAGACGAGTTTGACAATTAGACGCGTGACTGGCCGGCCCCTCTGCGCAACTGATGCCCCAGCCTGGAGGGACGTACTGGGCTCAGGATGGCTGGCCAGGGTGCCACCATGGCAGACAACGCGACTTTCAGCGTGTGCTTTAAGCTCTGGTCTTGTTCAAAACGTCAGCTCGGGTAGACGCCTCTGTTGTGCGTGCGCTGATGCGGCTGGCGGCTGTGCGTGCAGTCGAGCAAGGAGCTGCAGAGCCTGGAGCAGCAGGCGCGTGTGGAGCGGAGGGACCGCTCACGCGCACTGCTGCAGCTCGCAGAGGCGGAGCGCCGCGCACGGGGTACGTAACGCACACGTTGCCAGAGTATCTCCACACAGACTGAAGATTGTGATGCCGCGCTGTAGAAGATGTCAAGAACCTTCAATGGAAGAATGTTCCCTCGCTTGTAGTGATGTAGTCTTATCGCCCGCCCTTTTTGTAACGGCTCCTGCTGTGATCGTGCAGACGAGCTGGCGGTGGTGCGCAGCCAGACGGTGACGGTGGCAGAACGCCTTGCGGATGAGTACCGCACAGCCGAAGAAGCGGAGCGGGCCGGCTTTGCAGACAGGGTGAGACGCAGATGGAGTGGCTACGGAAACAAAACAACACTGCGGGGAGAAGAAGGACACGCGGAAAGCATGCGTAATCAACAGCAGTCGCAGCCCTGCACCAACTATCGGGCGATCTATCCAGGCGCTGACGGCCCTGCTCTTCTTCGGCGGCCCGTTTCCTGCCTCTCTGTCCCATCTTTTAAACACCTGGACCACAGTCTCCAAGTGTCCGAGGTTTTCGGGCCGTAGCTCCACCGGTTTTTCGCCCCCAGTTGACATGCCGGGCATCCACAACCCACTGGAAACCTATATGTGATACATGTTTTGTGTCCTCAGGAGGTTGCCCTGAGCGCGGAGGCCGCCGCGCTGGCGGGCGAGCTGGCGCGCGTGCAGGCGGAGGCGCGCGAGGCGGAGGCGGCACTGCGGTCCAAGAAGAAGAGCAGCGAGAAGGAGGTCGCGGACTGGCTCGCCGAGTACGACCGGGACATGGCGCAGCGCGACAAGGAGAACCGCGACAACAAGGTCAGGCACACCGCCGCGGTGCCGCCAGGCATCACAACAAGGGACTCGATCACAAAAATCTGCTCTCGGACAACCGCCTGCCTGCACTTACAAGCGACTTCTTCTACTCGCTGGATTTTCCACATTTGCAGTAATGTGATTGTGATTCTGGAAGATGTGCTTGGCTGGTCGCGTCGGCATGCGCTCTTCGGTGGGCGACTCTGAGGTGCCCTCTTTGGCCTAATGCAGGCGGAGTACCGAGACATCAAGAAGAAGCTGCGCGGCTACCAGGCCCACTACCAGCGGCTGCAAGAGGAGGTGAGGCACCCGCAGCGGCAGCACCGGAACAGTCTTGGACAGTTGGCCTCCGCAACTGACCAAAAGAGTCCATTGCTTCGCCAGCTACGGGTAACTCTCACGGTGTTAGTGAGAGGAGACAGACCCGTCCGGGGATGTTTGGGTGTCACCGCGGTCGCTCAAGGCGGCAGAGTGTGACGGGCGTGCGCATGCTGCTTGTGGCAGGAGGAGCGGCGAGCGGCAGAAGAGAAGCGCGCGGCCGAGGAGAAGGCGGTGAGTCCCGGCAAGCCCCGCCAAGCAAAGATTGCCTCCAGGGCGGAACGGCAGTACTACAGGGTTTTGCGCCGCTCAGCAGGCGGCACCGTGCTCCTCCTTGAACAATGATCGGCTGAGGGGTTGCGACTCAAATTTGTACTGTTCTCAAGTTCTGTTGGCCCAGGTGAGAAAGAACTGAGATGTCGGCTGGCGTTTTTGTCATGTGACAGAAGCTCGACTCAGAACAAGGGCGCATTAACGACGCAGCCAGGAAGATCCAACACGCGTGGCGAGGTTTCCAAAAGACAAAAGACGCGGTTGAGAAAAAGCCGACCAAAAAGGTGAGCGTTGAAGTACGAAAACTCAGCAGCATACCTGACTCAAGTGCCGGGGCCAACTGTTTAGACATGCCACTTTCGTGCAGTTTCTGGAAGCACAAGCTTGTCCCTCAAGCACTCTTCGAAGCGGCCTTTTCAATCAAGCCACTAGCTACGGTCCTTGCTTCCGTAGCCTTTTATAAGCTGCGACCTTCTGACTTCATGCTGATTCCCGGCACGAAGGTGCAAGATGCAAAGCAACTCTATCAGGTTTTCAATCATTTTTCTCGAGTCGAAGCGATGAGAGTCGAAAAAGGTGGTATACGCTGCACAGACATCACCTGCCGGAGGGAGTTACGGCTTCGCTTCTAGTCCGCAACTTCGGCGATGCGATTTACCGAGGCGTCGTATATCGTACTTTTGCAAGCAAGTTTAAACTGTGGCACAGGGTCTATCTGCAGTGTCTTCATGGCTGTGGCTTTATACCGTACAGGGAAAGACCTCAAAAGTCAAAGGCGGGAGGACATCAGAGAAAGCTAGCAAAACAGCGGAGAAACCAAAGAGCTCGCAAGGCAAGAAAAAGTGAAACGTATTGCCCGGTGTATTTGATTTGCCAAGCCTTTGCTGTGCGATGATAAGTTCGGGTCATGGTCTTTCTGATTTCTGTACCATTCGAAATCACAGCAATATACGGCAACAAAGTGTACACGTCAAATGGAATGATGCTTGTACAATGTGCACTGCATGCGCTTGAGAGTCCGAGTTCTTATCAATAGCTTTGCAGACCCGGAGCCCTGATTGCATTTGCAGCACAGTATGGAGCCTTTGTTCGTGCTCATCATGAAAGACAATAAAGTGGTTCTTCAGGGTAACTGCTGAGAACATCGCAGTATCGCAAGAAGATAGCGAAACTGATGTTTGAATTTGTACCTTTGTGTTTGTACAACAATTCATGGCTACTAAGGTAGACTCCGTTTTCAGCTTGACGTAAAGACGAAGCATTGCTTTTTAAACTCTAGTACGCAAGATGGAATGTCGAATTGAAGGTGTCCGTTCGAAGCCCAATATAGAAGCAGGCTCTTCTCCAACTTCCACTACACGATCCGGGTTCAAGCCACCGTCAGCCCGCAGCCATGCGT
The DNA here is from genome assembly GCA_000708835.1 of Klebsormidium nitens. Lineage (NCBI taxonomy): Eukaryota > Viridiplantae > Streptophyta > Klebsormidiophyceae > Klebsormidiales > Klebsormidiaceae > Klebsormidium > Klebsormidium nitens. The sequence goes on from DF237574.1 coordinate 48,382, forward strand.
TACACCTTGAAGCTCCTAAGCTGGGCGAACGCGGTGTGTTCGACGTTGAGAGCGCTGCTTCTGGGGCAGTCACTGTGTATCGCACCATGCGACTATGCGAGGCCATTGAGAGCCCAACCATGTGCGCTGATCAGCGAGGCTGCAGGGGGAGCCACTACGTCTGCGATTCCTTCGACGGTTCCAAGATCCGACGAGGATCCATTGCACGTCACTCGTGTCCGGGTCCTCTCCGAAGTGCTATAGCTGCAATGCTGCACCGGGGCTGCACCGGCGCACCCCGCGGTGCAATTCTCAGCGCACCCTAGCCGCGATCGAATCCTTTCAAAGTCTGAATGGGTTCTCAAAGGCTTGCCCTGCCGCACCTTTCCTCCCCACTTTACCGTCCCAGACAGGTTAGCTCACAGCCTTCAAGTTACCATAAAATCGAAAGAGCTTATTCTTTGGGGATACTGTAATCCGGTGATAGATCGATGTCAATATCAGACTGGCAGCGCGGCGGGCCGCGGTGCCGCGCGGCCCACAGAGGGCGGGCCGTGTCATCATCATGTGTCGGACAGCCGCGGCAGGCGGCGGCCTGAGCCGCGGGCCGGCCCGGCCAGTCTTCAATGACTCGACTGAGTCCCGGCGCGCTCGCGCGCAGGCTGCGCGGCCGCCCGAGCCGGCCAGGCCCGGGGCCGGGCCCAGGGCGGCCCGCTGCCAGTTGCGGCCGCGCAGTCGACCACCTGGCGTTGATCGGACTCCGACACTCAAGGACGGTAAATGGATGGAGTATGATCGATCGGACGGTCACTACTCAATTGCAAGCGGCCGCCCCGGCCGAGGCAGAGTGACTGCGTCGACAGGTCTGCACTTATCTACAGAAGTTGATTTTGTACGGCCAGCTCATTAGAGAAAAGCAACGCAAGGTAACCGGTTATGGTACCGCGTACCCTATCCTACCTATATGCTTTCTCCAGCTTTAGGAGTGCAACTTGTAGGTAGGTACCGATAGCTACAGTGTAAAATAGCAATAGCTAGGAGCATTTGGCCGTGCATTGGAGAATCCATCATTGCTTGCCACATGGTAGGCTGAGGGCTCGTATTGGTAGATATATACCGTACTGCACGCTTAAAATACGGTTGAGAAGCACTGGTCGGTGCCCAGACGTGCACACTGCAGGGCAGGCTCATGTTCTACTGTAGTCTCGGAAGTTGGTAGCCTGGTGGCAGCTCGTGAGTCGTGCAGTTGAAAGGGCATCCTAGCCTAGCTGCTAGCATGAGAAACAGTGGAGAACATCGACTATCGAGTCAGAAGCAGCGTACCGGTAACTACTATAAGTACCACCGTACAAGGCCAGGTCGGTACAGGCAATGATCGTGGCGAAAATAAATCTTGGAATACACTAAATAGGAGCTCCCAGACACTAATTGGCGAAAATGACACTAGTGGCGAAAATCCCAGCGGCAGTTGTGGCCGGTAGATTGTCCCGGCACCAAAAATCCGTGTACCGACCAAGTTTTTTCGTCGTCTCTGGAGAGCCAA